>PVKV010033436.1:0-18727 GCA_004027835.1 Alouatta palliata
AGTGCAGAGGTTAGTGCCGAGTGCAGAGCTAGGTGTCGAGTGCAGAGGTTAGTGCCGAGTGTAGAGGTTAGTGTCGAGTGCACAGGTTAGTGCTCAGTGCAGATCCTGGTGCAGAGAGGGAAGATTTGTGAGAGAGAAGGTCGGTTAGCCGATGGGGGGAGAACACTGAGATGGGCTGGCCCAAGGTAAGTTTTAGGGATTCCTTGGTGAGTTCTGTTGCCGCTCCCAGGGCCCACAGGCAAGGCTGCCACCCCCAGACCGTGGGGTTGAGCTGTTTTGATAAGTAGGCTACCGGACGATACACGGGGCCCAGAGGCTGGGTTAAGACCCCAACCACAATTCCCTGTTTTTCGTCAGTGAACAAGTGGAAGGGGCGGTTGAGATCCCGTAGTTGGAGCCGGGGGGCTGTGGACAAGACAGTTTGTAGGGTTTTAAAAGCCTGCTTCACTACCCCAGGATGGGAGAGGGGTCCCGTGGGTGTGTCCTTAGCAGCTGTATACACAGGTTTAGCTAGAGAAGCAAAATTAGGTATCCAATGGCAGAAAAACCCTCCAAACCCCAAAAAGGAGAGAATTTGGTCAGCTGTCTCTGGAGGCTGCAGCGAAAGGAGTGCCTTTTGGCGATTTGTTGTTAGGCTTTTAGTTGTAGGGGTGAGGCGAATGCCTAAGTAGACTACCGAGGTGACTGACAACTGCGCCTTGGAGGGAGATACCCGGTACCCTTGAGATCCCAGAAAGTGAAGGAGAGTGGCGGTATGCTGTTGAGACAGAGAGAGGGAGGGGCTACAAAGTAACAGGTCATCCACATACTGAAGGAGGAGACTGGGTTGAAAGGGGCAGGAGTTAAGGTCAGCTGCTAAGGCTTGTCCGAAAATATGGGAGCTGTCTCTGAATCCCTGGGGCAGGACTGTCCAGGTGAGCTGTTGTGACAGGTTGGCGTCTGGATCGGTCCAGGTGAAGGCAAAGAGAAAGTAAGACTCAGGGTACAGGGGAATGGTAAAGAAAGCATCCTTGAGGTCAAGAACCACAAAATGGAAGGTAGTGGAGGGAATATTGGATAATAGGGTGTATGGGTTGGGGACTACAAGGTGGAGGGGTACCACTGCCTCATTGATAAGGCCTAGGTCCTGAGCTAGGAGTCCCCAGACGACTTCTGGACCGGCAAGATAGGACTATTACAAGGGGAACTGGTGGGGATAAGGAGTCCCTGGATTAGGAGTCGAGAAAAGATAGGCTTTAGGCCCTGGTGGTGGGTTTTTGAGATAGGAAACTGGGGACGTGAGGGAAAGTGGGTAGGATGTTTTAGAAGTATTTTAACTGGCGTGTGATGTCTGGCCACTACAGGCTTGGAGGTGCCCCATACCAAGGGATTAACTACCTCAGGAGGAATAGGGGGTTCAGGTGAAGGGTTAAGACAGGGCGTGGTGTCGGTTAAGAGTGGTAAGAGGAGGTGAGCTGGTGATGGGCTTGAGTGTGGGGGCCAGTGAGTTGAAGAGTGGCCCCCACAGTTTGGAGAATATCTCGTCCTAAAAGGGGGACTGGGCATGAGGACATGATTAAAAAGGAGTGGGAAAAAAGGTGTCCTTCGAGGACACAGGCTCAAGGATGAGTTTGATTAGGACAGGAAGGCTTTCCATCAATTCCCATGACTGAAACCTGGGAAGGTATGCTAGGTCCTGAGTAGGAAGGCAATACAGAGTAGGTAGCCCCCGTATTTACTAAGAAGGAAATGGACTTACCCGCTACCTGTAGCATTACCCTGGGCTCAGCAAGGGTGATGGGAATCCTTGAGTCCGGGCTGCGTCAGTCATCCAGAAGACCAAGGAGTTCAAGGGAAGGGACTGCTTCCTGTGGACCGGCTTGTCCCTCACATAGAGGTGTGGGGGGGGGTGAGCCTGTGGTCCGGGACGGGCAGTCAACCTTCCAGTGTCCAGTCTGCTTGCAGCTCGGGCAGGATCTGGGAGGTGGGTGAGGACAGGGGCACTGCCACGCCCAGTGTCCCTCTTGGCCACATTTGAAACAGGGCCCGGGTGGGGTCTTTCAAGAATTTTGGGGGAGTTTCGATGGACCCCCTCCACCAGATGCTCAGTGGACTGCCGGCCTCAGGACTGCTATAAGAGCTCGGGTTTGGAGGCCTACCTTTTGCTGTAAACGGGCCTGGCGGGTGGCCTCAGCCTTTTCCTCTTGGCCATTAAAAACTTTAAATGCCATGTTTACCAGGTCCCGTACGGGAGTTTGGGGGCCTTCTTCAGCTTTAAGTTTCCTCCTTATATCAGCTGCTGACTGGGAGATGAAGTGGGTGGGTAGGACTGTAGCTCCCCCTAAGGAGGCCGGATCCAGCCGGGTATGGAGGATCATAACATCAGTTAATTGGTCAAGGAAGGCGGCTGGGTTTTCATCAGGACCCTGAGTTATTTCCCTTAACTTGTCATAATTAACCACCTTTTGAGCTGCACTCTGTATGCCTGCTAGGAGGCACTGTAGCATTTGGTCCCGGTGGCAGCGGCCATCTTGACCAGCTTGATAGTTCCAATTAGGGTCGGCCTCAGGGACCGCTGCGCCTACTGGCATTTGATTGTTTGTGAGATGTACCTGATCAGCGTGTGTTCAGGCCCCTGTGAGAATGCGATCGCGCTCATCTGGAGTAAGGGTGGAGGACAGGATTACATAGGTGTCATGCCAGGTAAGGTTGTACACCTGAGTGAGGTAACGAAATTCTTTGGTGTAAGAGGTAGGATTGGTGGAGAATGACCCTAGGCGTTTTTCAATGGCTGATAGATCGGAGAGGGAGAAGGGAATGTGCACTGGGACAACGCCCTCCGCTACAGCACCTTGCGGAGAGGACAAAGGAGAGAGGTTTCGTCATTGGAAGCGCAGTGCGAGCGTGAGCACTAACAGGAGAGGTCAGGTTGGAACCCGGAAGAGGAGGAGCAGGAGGGGGTTGGGGGCCCGCATAAGGCGGGGGATTAGTGGGTCGGGTGGGGGGTAGGGAGAGCTCTTCAGCAAGATTGGGGTCAGAGAAGGAGGAGGAGGGGGTTGGCGAAGGGGCAGAAGGAAGTGTGGGGGAGTTTTTTGCTAGGAGTACCTGGGCAGTATTGCAGGAGGAGCAGAGGTCGGGGTGGGAGCAGAGATGCCAGAAAGCCTGAATGTAGGGAATCTTCACCCACTTGCCGTTCCTTTGGCAAAAGTTGTCTAAGTCTGTTAGGATATTAAAGTTGAGTGTGCCCTCTGGAGGCCACTTGGACTGGTTGTCTAAAGAATACTGTGGCCAGGCCACGGTGGAGAGGAAGAGTAGTCTTTTCTTTTTTATAGAGAGATCCAGTTTGGGTAGATTTTTGGCTAGGCATCCTAGTGGTGACTTGGGGTCTGGGTGAGATTTCTGATTACCCATGTTTCTGTTTTTTCTGTTGTTTTTTTTTTTATTATTATACCCAACACAGGCAGAAGAACTCTTTTCCCGGAGGGGGTGGCTGAGAGAACCTACAGGCTCCAATGATTATAATGAGAAAAAAAATTAAAAGAGACAGGGCTGGAGCTACATGGAAGAATTAGGGGAAGTGAAAAAGAGATAGAGCTAGGAAGTGAGGTTTTAGTGGTAGAAGAAGAGTAGGAGGAAAAAGGAGAACAGAGTTATTTCTAGGGGCATGAATTCAGTAAAGGTTCGCTGCAGCCAGTGGTCTGTTACCCACTGTAGAATATCTGTTACTTCAAGGGAAGTAGGCCTAAACCACTGTACATCAGCTAACAGGAGTCTAACAAAACTGGCAAATCTACAATAAAGACAGAACCACATATAGGATTGATGGACCAAGGATGGGTGCCCCCCAGATGGGAGACCAGTCTGATGCCTTCTCGGCCACATCCCCAAAGGGATGTTTCAGGGCATCTTGGCTAAGGTGTACCTGTGTAACCCCTGGACCTGGTCACCTTAGAACTTACAGTCAGTCCTGAGGTGAATCACCTTTATGCCTTATGACGTCCCCATGGAACTGCGGGTTGAGGCCCACACAAGCCCCATAGCCATTAGGCCGTGGGACTACACATAAACTCACTCACTCACTCGTACCGGGGGTAGGAAGAGAAACTGAAAGTACAGTTACTTAATTAACAGGAGCTTATATGCCAAAGGGCTGATTTGAGATAGACGTTTTAGTAGCGTGAGCCGGGGATTTGATCCTGCTGTTAGGCAGGGTCCAGGTTTGCAGATGGGCTTCTGACTACCCAAACCTCGGTTGCTGCTGGGAGATGGTTGGAAGAGCGGCTCAGCATCCCAGGCCACACCAGCAAACACTGGAGGATACGAGAGGGTTCAGGAAGGTGGGGACGTCTCCCTCAGAATCCTGACCCTGAGAAACCCCTCATGGGGAGAAGATAAGAGTGTAGGGATATCTCCTCTATGCTCAGGTCCTTGAGACAAGGCCGGGGCCCTGGGCCCACGGCGAGAAATGAGAAGGAGTCCCTGACATGGCCACGATTACAAGCAGGGAGTCCACGAAGCAAGCAGCAGGAGGGGCTGTGGGCAACAGAAGCCTTACCTTGTGGTGGAGCAGTTCCCTGGTGTGGCTTACGGTGGAGGAGTCAGTTTCCCCCAGGAGGGGTCTTGCAACTCCTCCTGGGTTTTGGCACCAAATGTAAGGGTTATTGCTGAGTTTAAAATGAGGAAACTGAGGCCAGCACAGGAAAATTAAATGCCAATTTATTAAGCTCCCATGTGAGGTTCTGTGGTCTGGGAAAGGGGTGGCCAGAGAAGTCACCCTGGCTTCCCGGAACGAGGGATTTTTATAGCTTTGGGAGAGCAAAGAGTGGCCAGGTGTTCTAATTGGTTGTGGGGGAGTGGGATGGAGACGGGGCAGTCTGCTATTGGTTGGTAGGTTATTGGGCGGGTTTTTCTGGTGCAAGAGCCGGCCAGGGTTGCATCAGCTGGGGCTGTCCGGAGGGCTGTGTGCAGAGGCAGGTGCCGAGTGCAGAGGTTAGTGTCGAGTGCAGATCCTGGTGCGGAGTTTCCAGGCGCGGAGAGGGATGGGCGTGTCCGAGCTCCCAGTGAGACATCTGGCCTTACAGAAGAAAGTGTCTTTGTTTGGGAAAATACCTTGATACGCCCTTTGGGGGTAAAAGGTGAGGCCCTGAGGACATGAGTTTGGAGGAAAAAACAAAGATAGCCAAATAGCGCTGCCTAGGAAATGAACAGGAATTTGGGGATAATGAAGAACAAACGAGGGAGGAAAAAAGAACCCTAAGCAATGCGGTTAGAAGCCAAAACCCTACCAGGGCCCGGTGGCTCACGCCTGTAATCCCAGCACTTTAGAAGGTGAGCAGATCACGAGGTCAGGAGTTCAAGACCAGCCTGGCCAACATGGTTGAAACCCTGTCTCTACTAAAAATACAAAAATTAGCCGGGCGTGGTGGCACACTCCTGAAATCCCAGCTATTAGGGAGGCAGGAGAATAGCTTGAACCCACGAGGCAGAGGTTGCAGTGAGCTGATATGCCACTGTACTCTAACCTGAGCAACAAAGCGAGACTGCGTCTCAGAAATAAAAAAAAAAAAAGAAGCTAAAATCCTAGTAGGTGGGAAGCTGTGGAAGCTCTTAGAGAGATCTAAGCTTATATAACACATTTTCTGGACTGCAGTTTTGCAATCCAACCCTTCTCTCCAATGTAATCCATTCCCCAAGTCTCTCATAAATGTCTATGACAGAAGCTGCGCTGTGGAAGCAGGGTAGGTGGGCATGAAGAAAGAAAGGGCTGTGTTCAACTTTGGGGGCAGTTCTGGGATACAGGTTTGGCCACAAGACAGCAAAGAAGGAAATTTGGAGCCAGAGATGACACTGAGGAACCTAAGCCCAGGGAATTCACAGACATTTTGCAGAAGGCGTGGAGTTTCCCCTATACTGTGGGATGGGGTTCACACCTACGTCATGTAGAGTTGAGGCGTTAGAATTATACCACTAGATACCTGAAACTATTGGCTATCCAGCTTTTGTCTATTATGAGGGTGAACATTTTCTCCAGGCTTCTCTCTGGTTGAAGTCAATATTATTTGGCTATTATTGATTGAACTTCATTCATAACTTAATAATCAACCAGACAAGAGAGGGTATATCAGCTTCTTACTTCTCCTCTCTGACTGCATTCCAACCAGACTACACTCGGCAGTGCTTACCTCATGCAAACAGGTAATTTCTTTATGATAATAATCTATTGCCTCTGCATGCTATTTAAAGCTTCTTCACCACCCTATCTCATCAGATACTGGACCTTCAAAATAACCCTGCAAAGCAGGAAAGGCATGGATTCCCCAAGTTAGCAATGAGGAAGCCCAAAGAATTGAAAAATTAAATGTGGATTAGGCATGAGAGTCAATCTCTGATCTTAAGGAATGCTGGGGAGACAAGATAGAAATACATGAAAAGCCGACAGCATTGAAGAAGCAGAAATAAATATAAAAATAAATGTCTTAAGGTAGAGCACAATTAATTGCTGGAAGAATGATAGAGGACACAAGGCATCCAGAATCAAAGGTAGACCAGTTCTACCTTCCCACGGCCCCACCCACTTCTTCCTATCTTCATGACCATCTCCAAGGCCATCAGTGTCTCCATCCAGATTACCACAACAGCTTCCTGACCAGCTTCTCAGGCTCCAGTTTTGTCCCTTTAATTAGTTCTTTTGTTGTTGTTGTTGAGACCTCACTCTGTTGCCGAGGCTGGAGTGCAGTGGTGCACTCACTGCAACCTCTGTCTCCTGGGTTCAAGCAATTCTCCTGCCTCAGCTTCCCAATCCGCTACAATTACAGACACCCACCACCACGACTCGCTCATTTTTTAATTTTTAGTAGAGACGGGGTTTCATCATGTTGGCCAGCCTGGTCTCAAATGCCTGACCTCAAATGATTCATCTGCCTTGGCCTCCCATAGTGTTGGGAAAACAGACATGAGCCACCGTACCCAGCTCATTTAATTAGTTCTTCACAAGGCCACAAAAGTTATCTTTATGATACGCAAATCAAATCACAGTCGCTCACTCCCCTACTTAAATCCTTGGTGGTTCCCCATTGCCCTAATGGAAAGTAGAATTTTTTTTTTTTTTGAGATGGAATCTCACTCTGTCGCCCCAGCTGGAGTACAGTGGCGCAATCTTGGCTCACTACAACCTCCTCCTCCCCGGTTCAAGCAATTCTCCTGCCTCAGACTCCCGAGGCGCCCACCACCATGCCCAGCTCATTTTTGTATTTTTAGTACAGAAGGGGGGTGGGTTTCACCATGTTGACCAGGATGGTCTTGAACTCCTGACCTCAGGTGATCTACCTGCGTCGGCCTTCCAAAGTACTGGGATTACAGACGTGAGCCACCACACCAGGCCAGATAGTAGAAATTCTTTCTTTGTTCAGCCTGGTCCTCTAATCTCTGAGACCTCCTCTCTTGCCATTTGCTACCTGAAACGCTCTGCTCCTTATAAACTGCGGTAATAAAAAAATAAATACCTGGCCTTTGTTTCTGGTTCTTGGCACTGAGCTCCTAAAACGCCAGGAAAGTCCTGAAAGATAGGAATGTCTTTTTTTGGCCGGGTGTGATGGCTCACGCCTGTAATCCAAGCACTTTGGAGGCCAAGGCGGGCGGATCACCTGAGGTCAGGAGTTCAAGACCAGCCTGACCAACATGGTGAAACCCCATCTTAAAAAAAAAACTTGAGCTCAGTGTGCCTGCCAAAATTTCAAATATGTTTGCTCTTTGACCCAGCAACGACAATTCTAGGAATTTATCCTGCAGATACACAAGCAGACTTGCAAAATGACATGTCTACAAAGTTATTCACTGTGGTATTGTTTGTAACAGCAACAGACTGGAAACTAATAGGACACAGGTTAAATAATTTATGGCTCATGCACACAATGGATTACTATATAGACATTTTTTTTAAAAAAGGAGAAGTGCTTTTTGTACCAATACAGAGCAATATCCAAGATATATTTTTAAGTAATATCAGAATGGAGTAGCTAACACTTATATCCCATATTTCATCAATTCTAAGATGTGCATTTTTTTACTTTGTAACATATTTGAAGTGAGGATGTGTTATAGTCAAAGGCAGGTCATAATTTTATTGCAATGGTTTTCTTTCTTAGCACATGAAATAATGATGTGTCTCATCATCCACGGCATCTTGGATCTGATGGAATACCCTGTGCAAGGCGCTGTCTTAAGTTATATATATATACATATCACATATATATATGAGATCATTTCAATCCCACAACAACCCTGTGAGGATAAGTACTATTATTATTATTATTTTGAGACAGAGTTTCACTCTTGTTGCCCAGGCTGGAGTGCAATGGCACAATCTTGGCTCACTGCAACCTCTGCCTCCCAGGTTCAAGCCATTCTCCTGCCTTAGTCTCCTGAGTAGCTGAGATTACAGGCATGTGCCACCACACCCAGCAATTTTTTGTATTTTTAGTAAAGACAGGGTTTCACCATGTTGAAACCAGGCTGATCTCGAACTCCTGACCTCAGGTGATCCACCCACCTTGGTGCTGGGATTACAGGCATGAGCCACCGTGCATGGCCAGGTAAGTACTATTATAATATACATTTTACAGGTAAGACAATGAATTTGGCCTTGGGCAGTCTTGCTCCAGAGCCCATGGTCTTAGACTCATGAGACCACACTTCCCTGTGATAATAGTACCACAGATAGAAGGATCCTCCTGTGCCAGGCCCTGTCCTAAATGCTTCATACATATATTAGGTCATTTAATCCTCAAATAGCCATATGAGACAGATGCTGTTATTATCCTCACGATACCAATGAGGAAATTGAGACACTGAGAGTTTACAAAACTTGTGTAAGGACGCACAGCTAGTGAGTGGAAGAAATGCAGTTTTGACATTGTCAGTCTGGCTTCAGAGCCCATGTTTTAAACGTTCTTTATGCTACCTTTTGTGTGAAAAATATAGTGTAATGCCAGCACTTTGGGAGGCCACGGCAGGCGATCACCTGAGGTCAGGAGTTTGAGACCAGCCTGGCCAAAGCGGCAAAATCCCGTCACTACCAAAAATACAAAAATTAGCTGGGAGTGGTGGTGGGTGCCTGTAATCCCAGCTACTCAGGAGGCTGAGGCAGGAGAATCACTTGAACCTGGGAAGTGGAGGTTGCAGTGACATGAGCTTGTGCCACTGCACGCCAGCCTGGGTGACAGAGCAAGGCTCCGGAGCAAAAAAAAAGAAAAGAAAAGCTAAAAAGGGAGGGGAAGAGAAGAGAACTTATAATAATATATTCATATTTGTAGAATGAAAGAAGGAATACAAAGAAGGTGATGCAAGTGTGTGACTTGTAAGGAAGGGTAGGCGTGGGAACAGAGGAACTGAGGGATGGTATGGGAGTGAAATGTTCTGTTATACACCTTTTTAATATTATATGGGTTTTCAGCCATGTGGATGTATTTCCTATTTAAAACAAAAGAGAACAAGAGTTTTAACTTTGTTTAAAATTAATATAGCAATGATATGAGAGAAGTGGTCCTAGATATTCAGCTGATGAGGTTTCTGTACCCATCTGTTCTTTCAATATTTTGCTGTTTACCTTTTAAGCCTTAGAAGTATTTTTATTTTATTGTTTTAAAGTAGCAAGTGATACCAGATAAAAATTTTCATTAATCCTGATCACAAATGCCATGATTTCAAGTCTTCAATCCCATTATAGTGCCTCATCTGTAGCTCTGCCAGACGAGGCTGACAGAAAGATGACAATAAATTTAAGAATGAAAACCATACAAAGTTTATTCTCAGAACACAATGGAATCCAACTAGATATCGATAAAAAAAAAAAGAGAGTAAAAATGTCAAAGAATTAGAAACAAAACAACACAATATTGAATAATCCATGAGTTAAAAAATGTCTCAAGAGAAATTTTTTAAAAATACATAATGCTGAATAAAAATGAAAATAAAGCATAGGAAAATTTGTGGCCCAGTGTGGTGGCTCACACCTGTAATCTCAGCACTTTGGGAGGTCGAGGCAGGCGTATTGCTTGAGTCCAGGAGTTCAAGACCAGCCTGGTCAACATGATGAAACCACATCTCAACTAAAAATACAAAAATTAGCCAGGTGTGGCGGTCAGTGCCTGTAGTCCCAACCACCTGTGAGGCTAAGGCAGGAGGATTGCTTGTGCCCAGGATGTTGAGGCTGCAGTGCAGTGGAGATTACTCCACTGCACTGCAGCCTAGATGTCAAAGCGAGACCCTGTCTGAAAGAAAGAAAACCAAAAGAAAGAAAGGAAGGAAGGGAGGAAGGAAGAGGAAAATTTGTGGAAGACAGCTAAAGGAGTGCTGAGAGGAAAAGTTTAGCACAAAATACATACATTAGAAAAGAAGGTGAGACCCCCATCTCTATTAGAAAGATAAATAAACAAATAAATATTCAAAAAAAAAAAAAAAAAAAAGGCCAGGCATGATGCCTCACACCTGTAATCTTGGCACTCTGAGGCCAAGACAGGAGGATTGACAGAGCCCAGGAGTTTGGGACCAGCCTGAGCAACATGGTGAGACCCCCCACCACCACCCTGTCTCTAAAAAAAAAAAAAAAAAGAACAATAAATAAATATTAAAGACAAGAGAGAAATCCCCAAGCTAACAATCTAAGCTCTCACCTCAAGAACCCAGAAAAAGAGCAAATACACTCAAAGCTAAAAGGAAGGAAATAATAAAGAGGAGAAATCAATGAACTTAAAACCAGAAAGTATAGATAACTTAATGAAACAAAGAACTAGTTCTTAAAAAGATCAATAAAGTTAACAAAACTCTAGCAAGATGGACCAAAAAACTGAGAGAAGACATTAATTATAAATTAACAATATCAGAAATGGAATTGGGGACATTGCCACAGACCCTGCAGAGATCAAAAGGAGAAGGAATACTATGAACAACTCTACACACATAAATGTGACAAGCTGGATGAAAAAGATCAATTTCTCAAAAGACACAAATTGCCACAACTCACCTAATATGAAATAATTAGACCTGTATCTATTAAGGAAAATGGATTCATAACTTTAAAACTCCCAAAAAAGAAATCTTTAGGCCCAGGTGGTTTTACTGGAGAATTCTACCAAACATTTAAAGGATTAACACCAATTCTAACAAAGTCTTTCATAAAACAAAAGTGGGAATAGTTCCCAATTTATTTTATGAATCTAGCATTACCCTGATACCAAAATCAGATAAAAAGTCTGATTACTAATAAAATGACAAACCAATATTCACTATGAATATAGATGCAAAAATTCTTAACCAAATATTATCAAATAAACTCAGCACTATATGAAAAGAATCAGGCTGGGCATGGTGGCTCACGTCTGTAATCCCAGCACTTTGAGAGGCTAAGGCGGGTGAATTACCTAAGGTCAGGAGTTCGAGACCAGCCTGGTCAACATGGTGAAACCCTGTCTCTACTAAAAATACAAAAATTGGCCAGGCATGGTAGCTGGTGTGTGTAATCCCAGCTACTTGGGGGGCTGAGGCAGGGAGAATTGCTTGAACCTAGGAGGATGAGGTTGCAGTGAGCCGAGATTGCACCACTGTACTTCAGCCTGGGCAACAGAGTGAGACTCTGTCTCAAAATAAATAAATAAATAAATAAATAAATAATACTAAAAAAATAAAAAATAAAAATAAAAGACTCATACATTATAACAAAGTCGGATTTATTTTCAGCATGCAAGACCGGTTCAACATTTGAAAATCAATTCAATACTCATTTCTGATAAAGACTCTTAGAAAAATAGGAAAATAAGAGTACAAAAAACATTATACTCACTGGAGAAAGACTGAATGCTTGCCCCAAATTTTAGGAAGAAAGCAAGGATGTTTGCTTTCACCACTCTTACTCAAGATAGTACAGGAAATTCTAGACGGAGCGTTAAGGCAAGGAAAGGAAATTAAAGGCATAAAGATTAGAAGGAAGAAATAAAACAGCCCCTAATTGCAGATGATATGATTGTGTACATGGAAAACTCCAAGGAATCTACCAAAAAAACTTTAAGTGAGTTTAGCAAAGTCGCACAATACCAGATCAAGATAGAAAAGTCTATTGTAATTTTATGTACTGGTAATAAACATGTGAACACCAAGATTAAAGATAAGATATCGTAATCATTCAAAAAATGAAATGCTTAGGTATAAATCTAATAAAACATGCACAGAAAGTGTGCACTGAAAGCCACAAAGCGCTAATGAAAGAAATCAAAGATCCAGGGGAGATGTACTGTGCTAATGGATTAGGAGACAACACAGTGAGCGTGTCTCTAAATTGATATATACGCTTCATGCAATTTCTGCCAACATTCCAGGAAGATTTTTTGCAGACATAGATAAGATTTCTCTAACATTTATATGGAAAGGCAAAGGAACTAGAATAACTAAAAACAGTTTTGAAAAATAAGAATAAAGTAAGAACAATCAGTCTATCCAATTTCAAGACATTATATAGCTACAGTAATCAAGAGTGTCTGCTACCAGTGCAGTGATAGACATACAGATCAATAGAACAGAGTGTAACCCAGAATAGACCCACACATACGTGCCCACTTGATTTCTGATGCAAAAGCAAATCAATGGAGAGAAAAAGAGCCTTTTTTTTTTTTTGAGATGGAGATTTGCTCTTGTGGCCCAGGCTGAAGTGCAATGGCGCCATCTCGGCTCACTCCAACCTCCGCCTCCCAGCTTATAGCAATTCTCCTGCCTCAGCCTCCCAGGCGCCTGCCACCATGCCCAGCTAATTTTTTGTATTTTTAATAGAGATGTGGTTTCACCATATTGGGCAGGCTGGTCTCGAACTCCTGACCTCAGGTGATCCACCCGCCTCAGCCTCCCAAAATGCTGGGACTACAGGCGTGAGCCACCTCACCCAACCAAAAGAGGCTTTTCAAAATACAGTGCTGGAGAAACTGGACATCTATAGGGTTAAGAAAAAAAAAAAAACCTCACTGAAACCTCCCACTTCATACAAAAATTAATTCAAAATGGATTTTGAATTTGAATATAAAATATAAAATCACAAAACCTTTGGAAAAGTAAAATGTAAGAAAGTCTTCTGGATATATAGCTAAGCAAAGAGTTGTCGGACTTGGCACCAAAAGCATCATCCATAAAAGGAAAAATTAGATTTCATGAAAATTTAAAAATTTAAAACTTTTACTCTGCAAAAGACCATGTCAAGAGGATGAAAAGACAGGCTGCAGACTGCAATAAAATATTTGCAAACCCCAACTTCGCCAAAGGACAATCTGGTAAACATAAAGAACTCTTAAAACTCAACAGTTAAAAGAAAAATAATCCAATTAGAAAATCAACAAATGGGTCCAAGAGTGGTGACTCAGGTCTGAAATCCCAGCACTTTGGAAGGCCGAGGCAGGTGGATCACTTGAGCTCAGGAGTTTGAGACTGGCCTGGGCAACATGGTGAAATCCCATCTCTACAAAAAATACGAAAAGGAGCAGGGTGTGGTGGCATTAGACTGTAGTCCCAGCTACTAGGGAAGCTCAGGTAGGAGGACTGCTTGAGCCTGGGAAGCAGAGGTTGCAGTGAGCCGAGATCACACCTTTGTACTCCAGCCTGGGTGACAGAGCAAGATTGTCTCAAAAAACAAAAGAAAGAAAATGGACAAATGAAATAAAGATGTATTTCATTAAAGAGTATATACCAATGGTAAATATGTACATGAAAAGATGTTCCAAATTAATCATTAGGGAAATGCAAATTAAATCTACCGTGAGCTGTTACACACATTTATTAAAAGTTCTAAAATAAGTTAGTTGGGTGTGGTGGTGCAAATTAAATCTACCATGAGCTATTACACACATCTATTACAAATTCTAAAATAAGTTAGCTGTGTGTGGTGACACGTGCCTGTAGTCCCGGCTACTCGGGTGACTGAGGCAGGAGAATTGCTTGAACCCAGGAGGCGGAGGTTGCAGTGAGCCAAAATCGTGCCACTGCACTCCAGCCTGGGTGACAGAGTGAGACTGTGTCTCAAATAATAAAAAAAAAAGTTCTAAAAATAAAAATAGTGTCTGAGCACAGTGGTTCATGCCTGCAAACCCAACACTTTGGGAGGCTAAGTCAGGAGACTTGCTTGAGGGTAGAAGTTCAAGACCCTATCTCTAGAAAAAGTATTTTGCTGGGCTTGGTGGCATGTGCCTGTAATTCTAGCTACTTGGGAGCCCGAGGTGGGAAGATCACTCGAGCTATGATTGTGTCACTGCATCTCAGTGTAAGTGACAAAGCAAGACCTTATCTCTTTAATTAATTAATGTAACAATTAAAATAGTGACAACAACATATACTGGCAAGGACGTAGAGAAACTGGATGACTCATATATTCTGGTGGAAATGTAAAATGGCATTGGCACTCTGGAAAAGAGTTTGGCAGCTTTTTTGAAAACTAAACATGCAACTACCTTGCAGTCCAGCATCTGCACTCCTGTGTATTTATCCCACAGAAATGAAAACATGTTTACACAGAAACTTGTACATGGATGTTTATAGCAGCTTTATTCATAATACCCCCAAACTGGAAACAACCCAGATGTCCTTCAATGGGTGAGCGGTTAAACTATAGTACATCCAAATCATGGAATACTACTCAGAAATAAAAAGGAACAAGCTACTGATCCATGCAGCGGCTGGGGTGAACCTCCAGAGAATTCTGCTGCGTGCAGACAATCCCAAAAGTTTACATAATGTTGATTTCATTTACATAAAATTCCCGAAGTGGTTGCCAGGAATTAAGGAGGGATTAGGGGTTAGAAGGGAGTAGGTGTGGCTATGAAAAAGACAACATGGGGAGTCCTTGTGGTGAGGGAAATGTTCTATATCTTGATTATAATGTCGATATTCTGGTTGTGATATTGTACTTAATCTTTTTCTTTTTTTCTTGAGGCAGAGTTTTGCTCGTCACCCAAGCTGGAGTGCAATGGTGTGATCTCGGCTCACTGCAGCCTCCGCCCTCCTGGGTTCAAGAGATTCTCCTGCTCAGCCTCCCAAGTAGCTGGAATTACAGGTACTCGCCACCATGCCTGGCTGATTTTTTTGTATTTTTAGTAGAGACAGGGTTTCACCATGTTGGCCAGGCTGGTCTTGAACTCCTGACCTGAGGTGATCCGCCTGCCTCAGCCTCCCAAAGTGCTGGGATTACAGGTATGAGCCCCTCGCCCAGGCTACAGTATAATTTTGCAAGATCTTACCATTGGGGAAAACTGGGTAAAGGGTATGCAGAATCTCTCTGTATTATTTCTCACAACTACATGTGAATCTATAATTATTTCAAAATCAAAAGTTTAATGGAAAAGATAAGCATTAAACTGAGAAACAGCTGTAGCAAACACATAGGGCATGAGATTAATACACTTATTTTACAAAAAGCTTCAACAAATCAGTATAAAAGTAGTAACAGCCTCCCCCACAATGATAAAGGATGTAAACAGATAATTCAGAGACGAAATACAAATCTCTAGTAAGAATCGGGAAAAATAAATGTTTAAATTTAATAGTATTCAAAGAAATACAAAGTACAATGATAACATAATAAAATCTTCCCCTATGGATTTGCAAAATAATTAAAACTAGACTTTAAAAAATACCTAGCCGAGTGTGGTGGCTCACGCCTCTAATCCCAGCACTTTGGAAGGCTGAGGCAGGTGGATCACAAGATCAGGAGTTTAAGACCAGCCTGGCCAATATGGTGAAACCCTGTGTCTACTAAAAATACAAAAATTAGTTGGGCGTGGTGGCAGGCACCTGTAGTCCCAGCTATTCGGGAGGCTGAAGTAGGAGAATTGCTTGAACCCAGGAGGCGGAGGTTGCAGTGAGCCGAGATTGTGCCACTGCACTCCAGCCTGGGTGACAGAGCAAGACTCTGTCTCAAAAAATAAATAAATAAAATAACCAAAGATATAAAAGTTGCAGGAAACAAACACACTGGTATGTCACATAGGATATGTAAGTTGGTATAATCTTTCTGGAAAACAATTTGCTAGCATTAAACATTAAAAAATGTTCCTAACCTCTGACCCGGTAAGCCAAATTTAAGGAATATGACCTAAAGAAAACGCAAAATGTGGTCGACAATGTGTGCACTAGCTTTGTAATGTTCACCCTAGCTTCGTTCATAATAGAAAAACTTGGAAACAAGCCGATATCTAACAATAGGGAGTGATTAAACAATTCATATATAGTACATATGTGCAATGGAATACAGTACCACCTAAAAATCGTTTTGTTTTTTAAGAACATTTATTGACAGTGGAAAATTTTCAAGATACGTTAAGTAAAAAAAAAAGAAATATACTAATATGTTGTAAGTGATTTTCCATGGGTTGTGAGAGTACAGATTTTTAAAATATTATTTCTACTTCTCTGTGTAATTTCAAATTTTCTTTTTTTTTTTTTTTTAATTTTTTTAAAGCCAGGATCTCACCATGTTGGCCAGGCTGGTCTTGAACTCCTGACCTCAGGGGATCTGCCCACCTTGGCCTCCCAAAGTGCTGAGATTACAGGTGTGAGCCACCACACCTGGTCTTTTTTTTTTTGGGATAGAATCTCACTCTGTCACCCAGGAGGCAGTGCAGTGGTGCAATCTTGGGTTACTGTAAACTTCGCTTCCCCGGCTCAAGTGACTCTCATGTCTCAGACTCCCAAGTAACTGGGACATACATGCCTATACAACCACACCTGGCTAATTTTTGTATTTTTAGTAGAGACAGGGTTTCACCATGTTGGCCAGGCTGATCTCGAACTCCTGACCTCAAGTGATCTGCTCGCCGAGGCTTCCCAAAGTGCTGGGATTACAGGTGTGAGCCATTGTGCCTGGCCTCAGAATTTCTATAATGAACTTCTTTTTTTAAACTCTGGTAATACAAGTGTTATGTTAACATGTTTTAATTAAATATAAAAATACTAAATTAATGTTCTCAGTGGTTTTTAAAAATTGGCCATAATCTTAATTCTATATATTTGTTTTGCATATTATCTTCACATCATTTCACCATGAAATTTGTCGTAGATACTGAAAGCCTGAAAACATATTTACTACCTAGATTCTATATGAACATTGTGCTCTATTTACCTTCCCATGTATACATCAATTCATCTTATTTTTATGCATGTCAACATAAAGTGCAGAAATCAGTGCAATTCATCCCTAAATGCCTCAGCATGCATATCATTAATAAAAGTTTAATATTTATGTTTTTGTATTTTTGTTTCTTTCTTTCTTTTTTTTGAGGTGAAGTTTTGCTCTTGTTGCCCAGGCTGGGGTGCAATGGCAGGATCTCGACTCACTGCAACCTCCGCCTCCTGGGTTCAAGCAATTCTCCTGCCTCAGCCTCCTGAGTAGTTGGGATTGCAGGCTGACGCCACCATGCCCAGCAAATTTTGTATTTTTAGTAGAGACGGGGTTTCTCCATGTTGATCAGGCTGGTCTTGAACTCCTGACCTCAGGTGATCCGCCCATCTCGGCCTCCCAAAGTGCTGGGATTACAGGCGTGAGCCACTGTGCCCGGCTAATGTTTTTATAGTTTTGTAGTGTACACACAGTGAAATGCACCAATCTTATAGGTGTATGGTAAATGCACCTGATAGCAATAACCGAAGGGTACTCCAAAAATGACCCTGTATGGCAGACACACCTGAATGTGTTTTCTGAGCTAGGGAATCCAGGAGTGGCCAACCTGGAGAGTCGTTCCTTGTCTATGAGGAACATCTGAGCCCCAGTCCCACCCTGTGGAAGACAGGCCATATGGGAGATCGAGGCTCTGAGTTCTGGGCTGAGTGAAGGTTGCCAGGTGGAGGTTGTTAGGGTGCTAAGTGGAAACGCTGTATCAGCTGCATGCCTCTTTCAAGCAGTTGGAATTCTTCTGCCTGGCCCACCACCACTGTACTCTCTCCCCTGCATGTAAGCCCCCAATAAAACTCTGTGTCGCATTTGGTGGCTCTGGTTCTCTTCTTTGGCCTCTTGAACCTAGTGCCATCCCCACTTGGGTCAATAGGGGTTGGCACAACACGTTGATGATTGTTTTTTGTTGTGTTTTGTTTTCTTTGAGATGGAGTTTTGCTTCGTTGCCCAGGCTTGAGTGCACTGAGGTGATCTTGGCTCACTGCCGCTGCCTCCCAGGTTCAAGCGATTCTCCTGCCTCTGCCTCCCGAGTAGCTGGGACTATAGGCGCATACCACCACACCTGGCTAACTTTTGTATATTTAATAGAGACAGGGTTTCACCATGTTGGCCAGCTGGTCTCAAACTCCTGATCTCAGGTGATCCACCCACCTCGGCCTCCCAAAGTGCTGGGATTACAGGCATCAGCCACCGCACCTGGCAAAATTTTGACAAATGTATACACGCTTGTAATCCACACTCAAGAGATAGAATAATCCATTTTGAGGCAGTTCCCTCAAGCCTCTTCTCAATCAATCCCCATTCCCATGCTGGCAGGGGCTTGTTATTAAATTTTATATAAATAGAATCATATGGATGTACACTTTTGTGTCTGGACTGGTTTTGCTCAGCATAGTGTTTCTGAGATTCTTCTGGGTGGTGCTTATCAGTAATTCACTGACTTTTATTGTTGGGTAGTGTAAGGGTTATTGCCGAGTTTAAAAATGAGGAAACTGAGACCAGCATAGGAAAATTAAATGCCAATTTATTAAGCTCCCCGGGGAGGTCCTGTGGTCC
>PVKV010033437.1:0-18723 GCA_004027835.1 Alouatta palliata
CTCCCTCTCAAAAAAAAAAAAACAAAAACAAAAAAGAAAAACCAGAGAGAGACTGGGTTGGGTGTGGGGAAACCCAGGGTTCAGCTTCTTGCATCACTGCCTGTGGTAACAGGGGGTGTGTTCCCTTCCCCTAACTCCTCTGAACTTCAGTTCAGCTTCCTCACTGATAATATGAAGATAACTATTACCTACCTCAAAGGGCGGCTGTCAGAACCATATAAAAAATGATGGTGGTCGATGGACGAATAGATGAAGAAAATGTGGTATACAGATACAATGGAATATTCAGCCTTAAAAAGGGAGATTCTGCCAATTTGCCACAGCATGAAAAGACGTGCTAAATAAGATGAGCCAGACACAATGAGAAAAACACTGTGTGATCTCACTTATATGTACTATATACATATATTTATTTACTTGTTATTTTATTTATGTTTGAGATGGAGTCTTACTCCATCACCCAGGCTGCAGTGCAATGGCGTGATCTCAGTTCATTGCAGCTGCCACCTCCTGCGTTCAAGCAATTCTCCTGCCTCAGCCTCCCGAGTAGCTGGGACTACAGGCACGCGCCACCATGCCTGGCCAATTTTTATGTTTTTAGTAGAGACAGGGTTTCACCATGTTGACCAGGCTGATCTCGAACTCCTGACCTCAGGTGATCCACCTGCCTTGGCCACCCAAAATTATATATATATATATATAACTGGGTGAGAGAGAGAGAGAGAGAGAGAGAGAGAGAGAGAGAGAGAGAAAGGTCAAATACAGAGACAGAGAATGGAACAGTGGTTACTACGGGTGGAAGTGGGGAATGGGGAGATGTGGGTCAAAGAATACTAAGTAGCAGATACACGAGAGACACCCACTTAGAAATCTAATGTATGCCATGAGGGCTAAAGTTAAGAAAACAGTATCTGAGATTTTCATGACGTAAGTAGATTTAGCTGCTCTTGGCACACAGGAAGGTAACTGTGAGATGACTGACAGGTTAATCTGCTTCATTTTAGTAACCACCTTACCATCTGTATGTATCCCATAACATCGTGCTGCAAACCTTGAATATACACAGTAAGGTTTAGTTTTTTTAAAAAAATAAAGAAGCACATGAAAATGTTTCCTCGAGCTTCAAGTGCTGCACAAATGCCCATTATCTATCACAGGCCCAGAGAAGAGAGGGGAGCTAACAGAGACCAGGCAGTAGATGAGGCCTGGAGGGGAAAGTGGAAAGGAAATGAGTTGAGTCTTTGCTGGCGCGCAAACCGGAAGAATCTAGACAATAGAATCCACGTCAGGGGTGGAAATATAAATTTGGGAGTCGCCAGCACACAGGCTATAAAAGAGGTCATGCAGTTGATTAACTGATCGAGGTGCATAGGAGAAAAACAAGGAGTTCAGAGAAATCCTTTGTGAAAACACCCAGGTGCACCTCCACTCAGGGATCAGAGAAGACTTGGGAAGAGAAGGTGGGAGGGTCTCTGGAGAAGCGAGCAGAGCTTAAGGAAGGGAAGAAAAATATGGCAGCTAAATAGTGAGATGGGTGTCTCAGCAAAAGAGCAAATGTGGAAGAATGGGTCAGGCTGAGTGAAAATTTAAAAAGGACCAAAGTAAAAAAGTTAGTAAGAGCAGGCCAGGCCCAGTGGCTCACATCTGTAATCCCAACAACACTTTGGGAGGCCAAGGCAGGTGGATCACCTAAGGTTGGGAGTTCGAGACTACCCTGGGCAACATGGCGAAATCCCATCTGTACCAAAAATACAAAATTAGCCAGGCTTGGTGGCATATGCCTGTAATCCCAGATACTTGGCAGGGCTGAGGCAGGAGGATCTTGAGCCCAGGAGGCGGAGGTTGCAGTGAGCCAAGATCGTGCCACTACACTCCAGTCTGGGTGGCAGAATAAGACTCTGCCTAAAAAACAGAACAAAACAAAACAAAAAACTGAAGTTAGTAAGAGCAGAAAAGTAAAAAGAGGGAACCAGGCAGGATGCATGGTGGCTCACGCCTATAATACCATCACTTTGGAAAGCCAAGGCAGAAGGATTGCTTGAGGCCAGGAGTTCCAGACCAGCCTGAGCAACATAATGAGACTCTGGCTCTACAAAAAATAAAAAAGTAGCCAGGTGTGGTGGCATGTGCCTGTAGTCCCAGCTGCTCAGGAGGTTGAGACAGGAGGATCGCTTGAGTTGCAGGTTACAGTGAGCTGTGATCAGATCACTCACTGTACTTCAGCCTGGGCAAGAGAGCAAGACCTTGTGAGAAGAGAGAAACAAGAGAAGAGAAGAAGAGAGAAAAAGGGAACCAGAAGAAAAAGGAGGTCCGGGTGGACCTGCAGATGGGGACCTTGAGGCCACATGGGGCCATAGCCATCTACACTGATAGAAGACAGTGGCCATGAGATATAAAAGGGGGTGGAAGGCTGGGTATGGTGGCTCACGCCTGTAATCCCAGCACTTTGGGAGGCTAAGACGGGTAGATCACGAGGTCAGGAGATCAAGACCATCCTGGTCATCATAGTGAAACCCCGTCTCTACTAAAATACAAAAATTAGCAGGGCATGGTGGCACGCATCAGGCCACTGCACTCCAGCCTGGTGCCTGGTGACAGAGCAAAACTCTGTCTCAAAAACAAAAAAGGGAGGTGGAAAGATGGGGATGTGGGGGGTGGAATAAGTGTGAGCAAAGAGAGACCATCCTTGAGGGTGTGTCTACTGTATGCTAAGCACCTCCCTCAGTCTCCCAGCAACCTGGAAGGCAGGCGTTGTGCCCATTTCATAGCCTACTTTCAATAGGTTTTCTTTTTTTCTTTTTTTTTTTTTTTTGAGACTGGGTTTTGCTCTTGTTGCCCAGGCTGGAGTGCAATGGCACGATCTCGACTCACTGCAACCTCTGCCTCCCCGGTTCAAGCGATTCTCCTGCCTCAGTCTCCAGAGCAGCTGGGATTACAGGAATGCGCCACCATGCCCAGCTAATTTTGTATTTTTAGTAGAGATGGGGTTTCTCCATGTTGGTCAGGCCGGTCTTGAACTCCCAACCTCAGGTGATCCGCCCACCTTGGCCTCCCAAAGTGCTGGGATTACAGGGGTGAGCCACCATGCCTGGCCTCAATAGGGTTTTTGTTGTTGGAAGAAGCCAAAGTCTCCATGGCTCACTCAGAACGATACACACAGACCAGGATAAAGAGGAGAATCAGCCTGAAGCTTGGAGCTCCCTGGAGGGTTCCACCCAGCTTGCTCCAGCTCACCCAGGGTTCTACGATTCAAAACAGCTGGAAATGTGTGCCCTGATCTCCCCAACAAGAAAACAGAACAGAACATGGCTGTTTCTGCCAAGCGAATTCTGAATAAGCTGCATTCCATTTCATTAAAACAATTACCTGAGCTCCAGCCAAGAATTACATAAAGCTTCCTTCCAGCACCACCCCCTCCCCCATAAAACACACATCATGCTGCTTTCAAATAGGCAGAGTGAAGCTCTGAGCCCTTGCTGGAAAACCTCACCGTCCTCGCCAAGTGGCCAGCCTCAGCATCTTTGCATGCTGACACAGATGACATGAGGCCGAAAGAAGACCTTGGCATGAAGTCCTCCCCTCATGAGAGCCTGCTGGCTGCCTGAAATGTTTCTAGTAGGCACCAGAGCCTCACCTCTGCCTCAGAGCCAAGAGGGCCACTGGTGCCAGAATCCAGCTATTTCCCCAAAACAGACTGGAGGCCCAAGAGGACCAGCTTTGAGTCAGCACAAACTAGACAGGAGGGACCGAGGGAGGGGGGATTCCAGGAGAGGGAGCCTGAAGGCTGGAAAACTGGATGGTCAGTCTTTGGCTAGAAGCAAGAGCCTGGGGCCACTCAGCCATCACTGCCGGCAGATTGATGGTGCTACTCCGGCCATGGATAAGGGGTTCATGATGTGAAGCAAAAGTCATCTCCTCCCCTCCAACAGGCCTCGAGCTGCCCAGAGACCGTTCCCTGAAGTGTGTAAAGCCTTGCTCTGGCTGGGTGCAGTGGCTAACACCTGTAATCCCAGCACTTTGGGAGGCCAAGGCGGGAGGATCACCTGAGGTCAGGAGTTTGAGACCAGCCTGGCCAACATAGTAAAACCCCATCTCTACTACAAATACAAAAATTAGCTGGGCATGATAATGCACTCCTGTAAACCTAGCTACTGGGGAGGCTGAGGCATGAGAATTGCTTGAACCTGGGAAGCAGAGGTTACAGTGAGCCAAGATCATGCCATTGCACTCCAGCCGGGGCGACAGAGGGAGACTCCACCTCAAAAAAAAAAAAAAAAAAAAGCCTTGCTCTGCATCCCACCAGCCTGGACAACCCATCTCAAACTCCAACCAAAGTTCAGCATCTCACTCGCTTCAACCCTGGTCTGATTAATGCTATCATGCCCAAATAACTCATGAGGCTGCCTCCATACCTATGGACATGCACTGTCTCTGGGCCTGTCTCTTTTCTGCTCAGGTCATAGCACTGTGCTCCCCACGCCCCAGCTGATAGTCGGTGGTCACTGTCACCCGAGGCCCTCCCAGCTCCTGCCTCTGCTCACCCAGTCCTCCCACCACCTGCACAATCACGGGAGACCAACGGTCATTCCAGCCAACCACAGGCAGGCGCAAGCCAGCACCTTGGCCCAAGAAGTCCAAGCCCACCATGGGAAAGTGGGGTTTCCTGACTTTTCTCCAGCTTTTCATTACAAAAATGTCTAAACATACAGAGAAGTTGAGAGACCCGTGTACTCTCACTTAGACTAAGTGGCTGTCATCGTTTTGCCGCTTTGTGTAAATGCATGGCCCTTGTGCTCTCTGCCCTCTATGTGTGAATCCTTTTTTGCATTATATCATTAAAACTAAGTTGAGGTCAGGCGTGGTGGCTCATACCTGTAATCCTAGCACTTTGGGAGGCTGAGGTGGGTGGATCACCTGAGGTCAGGAGTTCAAGACAACCTGACCAACATGGTGAAACCCCGTCTCTACTAAAAATACAAAAATTAGCCAGGCATGGTGGCAAGCACCTGTAGTCCCAGCTACTTGGGAGGCTGAGGCAGGAGAATTGCTTATATTCAGGATTCGGAGATTGCAGTGAGCCAAGATCGGGCTACTGCACTCCAGCCTGGGCGACAGAGTAAGACTCCATCTCAAATATAAAAAATAAATTACAAGACATTATGACACTTCACTCCTAAATACTTTAGCATGCACGTAACAATAACAATATTCTCCCATAAAACCACAGTACCACAATCACGTAATAAATAAGCATTAAAAGGCCATCTTTAAGGGAAGATTTTGCCACTGGGGCTCCACTGGGCCTGGCCAATCACAAGTCCTGTCTACCACTGGCCCAATATCCAAGGCCTCCCTGGAGAGGCCAGCCCTGAGCCCTACTAGTTAGGCAATCGGCTAGTTAGTTGGAAGACTTATCGGGATGTGAATGTACACTCAAGGCCAGGTGTGAGACTCCCAACAAGACCCAGACTGCAAAAGGCAGAGTGGACTCCATGAGGCCGTAAATGGAGGCTCGGGGCCCATCCCAGGTGAGGAGAGCACCCTGAACCCATTTCAATGACTTGCTTTGCCAACATTTCTCAGGAAACTGAGCTTCCTGATTCTTTCTCTTCCTCTCCCCGTCCCATAGACATCCTTCATTCTCCACCATAAAGTTTTCAACAACTCCTTCCTCTGGATATGGGAAAGACAAGGAGCATGTTTGGGTGGAGTGGGGTTGGGGGCACAGGAAGTTCTGATTCCTAAGCAGAGGAGGTGGGAAGGGACCATCGGGGACCCGTCCGTGTTCTCCTTGGCAGTGGTGCTGTAAGCTCACTGCTCTGTCTCGAGTAACAGGTGACTGGAGAGGTGGCCAGGGAGGGAGGGGTGGGGCCTCTCCTGACAACAGACACCGCCCCCAGGACCCTCCATCTCATCCTGAGTATGTGTCCCCAAGAAAGTACAAAAAGGCTTGGCATGGTGGCTCACCCCTGTAATCCCAGCACTTTGGGAGGCTGAGGTGGGCGGATCACCTGAGGTCAGGAGTTTGAGACTAGTCTGACCAACATGGAGAAACCCTGTCTCTACTAAAAATACAAAATTAGCCAGGCGTGGTGGCACATGCCTGTAATCCCAGCTACTCGGCAGGCTGAGGCAGGAGAATCATTTGAACATGGGAGGTGGAGGTTGCGGTGAGCTGAGATCGATCATGCCACTGCACTCCAGCCTGGGCAATAAGAGTGAAACTCCTCAAAAATTAAAAAAAAGAAAACAAAACAAAACAAAAGAGAGAGAAGAAGCTGCAGAGAACAGGGAAAGGACAGATGTGGAAGACAACAGAGAATGGGGCAGGGGCAGAAAAATGTTGGTGTCCTAGACGCAGAAAACAATCAAACCAATGGGGAACCCACATCAGATGCAGTATTATGAACAGAAGTGTAAAGAATGCACCAGGCGCAATGGCTCACGCCTGTAATCCCGACACTTTGGGAGGTAGATGCGGGCAGACTGCTTGAGGCCAGGTGTTCAAGAACAGCCTGGGCAACATGGTGAAACCCTGTCTCCACAGAAAATTTTTATAATCAGCGGGGTGTTGTGGCATGTGCCTGCAGTCCCAGCTACTCGGGAGGCTGAAGGGAGAGGATCACATGGGTCTGGGAGGCTGAGGCTGCAGACCCTGTTTCAAAAAATAAAAGTGTACAAAACAGTTGGCTGCGCTGCAAGTCCCGCTCAGCAGCCAGATCACCTGGATCCAAATCCTAGCACTGCCACTCACTAGTTGTAGAACTTGGGCAAGCGGGCTCACCGCTCTGTGCCTCAGTTTCCCTCACTTGTAAAATGCGTAATGGTAATTAATACTACTACTAATAAAACCTGCCTTATATGGCCAGCATGAT
Source organism: Alouatta palliata (assembly GCA_004027835.1). NCBI lineage: Eukaryota > Metazoa > Chordata > Mammalia > Primates > Atelidae > Alouatta > Alouatta palliata. Next base: position 6,876 of record PVKV010033437.1, read on the forward strand.
TCAAACAAACAATGCATGCAAGGTGGCCAGCACGGTGCCTATACATCATAATAAGTGCTCAATAAATATTATGGGAAAAATTCCTGTAAACACTGTAAAAAAGAAAAGTGTGGTCCAGGCACAGTTGCTCATGCCTATAATCCTAGCACTTTGGGAGGCCAAGGCAGGCAGATCACTTGAGTTCATGAGTTTAAGACCAGCCTGGACAACATGGTGAAATTCCGTCTCTACTAAAAATACAAAAATTAGCTGAAAATCCCTTGACCCCAGAAGGCAGAGGGTGCAGTGAGCCAAGTTCATGCCACTTCACTCCAGCCTGGGCAACAGAGTGAGACTCGTCTCACAAAAAGAAAAGAAATGTGGCCAGGTGTGGTGGCTCACGCCTGTCATCCCAATAATTTGAGAGGCCAAGGCGGGTGGATCACCTGATGTCAGGAGTTCGACACCAGCCTGGCTACTGTGGTAAAACCCTGTCTTCACTAAAAATACACAAATTATTAACTCAGCATGGAGGCATGCTCAGCAATTCCCAGTACTTGGGAGACTGAGGCATGAGAATCACTTGAACCCGGGAAGCTGAGGTTGCAGTGAGCCAAGATCATGCCACTGCACTCCAGCCTGAGTGACAAGGCAAGACTCTACCTAAAAAAAAAAAAAAAAAAAAAGTAAGAAAGAAAAGGAAAGAAAGGCATTCTACACATGTTGTTTGTATTTATTTATTTATTTTTCTTTTGAGGCAGAGTCTCACTCTGTCGCCCAGGCTGGAATGCAACGAAGCAATCTCGGCTCATGGCAACCTCCACCTCCTGAATTCAAGCAATTCTCCTGCCTTGGCCTCCCGAGTAGAATAGCTGGAACTACAGGTGCGCACTACCACGCCTGGTTAATTTTTGTATTTTTAGTAGAGATGGATTTTACCATGTTGTCCAGGCTGGTCTTGAACTTCTGACCTCAAATGATCCAACCACCTTGGCCTCCCAAAGTGCTAGGATTACAGGTATAAGCCAACATGCCGGCCAGATTATATTATCTATTTATTTATTTATATTCATTTTTTCCCAATACGGAGTCTTGCTCTGTCACCCAGGCTGGAGTGCAGTGGTGCGATCTCAGTTCACTGCAACCTCTGCCTCCTGGGTTCAAGCAATTCTCCTGTCTCAGCCTCCGGAGTAGCTGGGATTTCAGGTGTGCGCCACCATGCCCAGCTAATTTTTGTATTTTTAGTAGAGATGGGATTTCACCACGTTGGCCAGGCTGGTCTTGAACTCCTGACCTCAGGTGATCTACTCGCCTTGGCCTCCTAAAGTTCTGGGATTACAGGCGTGAGCCACTGCGCCTGGCAGATTTTCTTATTATTAATAAAGGTACTGAGACTTACACAACCCAGGGAAAGGCTGCAATGAGGCTGGAAGTTAATTCAACATCTCTGGCCTTGGAGCAAGGTAAAGACCCAAGAAAAGCTTCAGAGTCAGATACTCCATGCACGATGACTAAATAGGAGAGGAGGGGTGCTCAGCGGCCCCCCAGTAACTCTGGCCTTCCATCAGCCTCTCCAGCCAAGGGTACACCCAGCCTCTCCAAGGCATGACCATCACTAGGGAAAAAAGGAATACTGAGATATTCCCTCAAAAGACCTTGAACCCATAGTGACAGGGCCCTGGCTTTCAGCAGCCTGAGCCTGTCTCCATCAACCTATGACTGCCCAGGCAGCAAACAGCTTCACGTATCAGAAAGGGCACCTGCTGAAGAATCAAACACACCAGGGTTTGAATCCCAGCTCTGCCCCTTACGAGCGCACAGCCCAGGAGGCGGCCTGGCACTGACGCAGAGCCCATCAGGAGGGCACCATCGCTGCAAGGGTAAATCCCGCCTCCGCCACAGGCCCAGCAGCTGGGTGCCCTGACTCTGCCCTGACACACAGAGGGACCACAGATAGGCAAGCCCAAAGTCCAGACTTTCCATGGAAACAGGGAGGCTCCGAATGCCCCAGGCAACTCCTCTGCCCCCCTACCGCTACCCCCAAGGACAATGAGGCACTGTTTTCCAAAGGGTCAAGACTGCTGAGAAGCTGAAAGAAGACATGTCCAGATTCCAGCAGCGACTGGGCACTGCCAACAGCTGGCTGTTCCCGTTGCTAAAGGATGGGAAGGCAAAGCTACGAAGTCTTGCACTGGACACACCCTTTGCCATTTTCTGGGAATGGCCCCTAGGGCAGAGATTTGAAAGGTAACTATCAATTACTCAGCAGGCCCCAAGGCTCATCCCCCTGGTTAGTCACCAGCACCTATCACCTAATGATGATTAAGATGACCAGATCTGGAATTGGATGAGTCTGGGTTCAAATCCCAGCACCACCGCTAAACTTCCAGGAGCTCAGATTTCTGCATCTATAAAGTGGAGGTAAAACACCTCCCTCTCCAAAAGGTTGTGATACAGCTTGTAAAGATCGTGATTAGACCACAGTCGTGGTCAAAGCCCCCCACCAAGTACACTAAGAACGTGAACAGAGAGAGCCAGCAATCGGGTTAGAAAACACAGTCAGAGTGCATCTGTGTTGTGGGAACTCTGTCCAGGAAAACTCTGGCCAGAACTTGAACAGAGTGAACTCTAGGCCAAACCAGCATCTAAACAGTAATAAGAAAAGCCACCGAGCAGCCACCCCAAAGCACAAAGTAGAGAGAACACACAGGGAAGGGCAGAACACACTGTGTTGATATTTTTCTGCTTAGAGAGCCATAAATTTGTAACTTATTAAACAGCACATGGCGAGTCTGTCACTGGGGAGGAGAAGAGTTCCCAAATTTTTTTTTTAGACCAAAAAACAAAGTCACAGAGGAGGTGATGCCCCCTCTGGCCTTGCTACCGGACACACCATAAACTTTACCCTGTGTTAGGGACCACAAGGCACATGCTCAGGAGAAAAATAAAAACAAGAGGCCTGGGCTTTGTGTCCACCCTAACTAAGGAAAACAGCTGACGGGCAGTGTATTGAGCCGCCATCCAGACAGCTGACGGGGCCCCAGTGCAGAGGCAGATTCTTCTCCCGTCCTGCACACCCCATTCCTCCCACCCCAGGCTCGGTCAGCCAGGCGTGGCTTGCCCCCTGGGAGCTCAGACCAAGGAAGTCGGGCAGCCCGGATGTAAGCAACTGGGAGCCTATGATAGAAAGCAGCAGAAGTTACAGGTGGCCGCCATCAGCCAGTGGCAACCCTTCCTTCAAGTGCCCTTGCCTCCTCCCCAGGAAAAAAAGGCTTCTTGGTATACAAGAGCTGCAGATCTAGGAGCTAGGAATTGGGCTTCCAGTTACAGTTTTGTCATTTTATGGCTGAGCAGCTTTGGGCAAGAGAATCATACTCTCTAAGTCTCAACTTTCTCAATCTGTAAAGAGGCAGGTGGTCATGATGGCATTGGCCTTAAGGGGGAATCTGATAAAAGGGTTGTCGTGAGGATAGCACAAATCGAGGTATAGGGAAGTACTCCACAAACAGCAATTTAAATCCCTCCAAACCCCTCTGCTGTATACAGTACTCTCTTTACTTTCAGAACTCAGCTTCCTGGCCCTAAATGGAAGACTGTCAGAAGACAGGAATTCCGGATTTCAACAGCAAACTCTACAAAGACTTTCTCAGTCCTTGAAACAGCACGAGGACTGCCGAGAAGCAACAGAACGGCACCAGCATTTTAGAAACTACAACTTTGCTCTCAGTTCCCACTGGGAAAGCACTGAGACTCTGAGATCCTGGTTCAGAGAACATCCCCAGCCTCCTTCCAGCTGAGCTATTTTTATGTGAAAAAAAAAAAAAAAATACCTGCCTGGAAGCCATGCCAACCTTGAGCACACCGGACAAACGGGTGCCAAGCCTGACCCAAAGGCAGAACTACGCTTGGCAGCCATCTCACTCTGCAAAACAGGCAGGACCCTACACCACCCCCAGCTCCAGGATCTCGGTGGCACCCTGATCCCAAAAGGAAGCAGTTAAGTCCAGTGCCTACAAATAGCCAGTCTTAACTTAGTGCCCGGTGCTGCTTGATAGAGGTCCATCAGTCCTGTCTGCTCAATCTACTCCTCAGAGCCTGGGACAGAGGAAGCATCAGTGGTGACACAAGCCACCCATAGTCCAGAGAGGAAAGACAAGGCTCCTACAGAGAAGAAACGTTTCTCCCCTCCTCACCTCCCGAGCTCAGCGCCCTCCAGCCACAGGCGTGAAGGGGAGGAAGAGACAGTGAATCCTCCCACTCCTGCGTTCACGCCACCCAAGGCATTCCTAGAACCCTGGCACCAACCCCCTTGGGTTTAGAGTCAGCTTCCAGGAGACACTTTCTTTCCCTAACACTAGATCAAGACTGGACTGAAAAGAGTAGCCTTGGGGCTCCAATAACAGACAAACAGTAAAACTCTGTTCTGGGAATCCTGTCCTCTTTACCTGTGTGGTTTCCAGCAGGGCCTGATGCCGAGGGGGTGGAGGGACCCTGCTAGCCAGGACACGTTCAGGGATGGCCATACCTTGGAACTTACCTCCCACCTCATTCCCCTGGCATTTCACCAGAATCTGGGGGTGGGGAGAGAATCAGGAGCCCCCAAATTACTGTTCTACACTTAGATATGTAGGCAGGCGGACTGGTCTGTGAATTCAGGGGCTGGTCCACAGAGTGGGGAGGGCAATGAGAGAAAATGAGTGACAGGTCCTTGAAACGGGGGTGACCAGATTTGAAGTGGTGGATCAGGAGGGCAGGCAGGCTGGGAAACTTGTCTTTGAAATGGGGGTGTGGTCATCACACATCATACACTCATCTCTAGCTTGTGCGTCTGACTTGTGAAATGAAAGGGGTGGGCTCAGAGGGGTTATCCCCGAAGGGGGTGCCAGTCTGTGAAGTGGGGGACGGCCCTGGAGGGACGGGTAGCAAGCAGGTCGAGGAAATGAGGGAGCAGCCCATGAGATCGGGCAGCTGCTCCCAGAGTCGGGCGGTCGATCTGTGAGGTGGGGGTGGGGAGAGGTCTGCGAGGTGAGGGTCCGGTAGCTGACTAGGGGGTCTGGTCTAGGAAGTCCCGTCCCTGCAGCGGAGGGAGTGGGTCCCTGAGGGGCGAGATGGTCCCTGGGCCCCTTCTGGGAGATGGGGGTGGGTCCCCGAGGTCGGGGATCCAGAGGTGAAGCCGTCCCAGGCACGGGGGTGGCTGCTGTGCGGACGGTGCTGGGGCCTGCCTGGCCCGGGACTGAGGCCGGGTTAGGGATCCCCGCCTCGCGGAGCCCCGGCCGATGGGGACGGGAGCTGAGGCCGGGGCCGCCGAGGGTGGGATCCCCCGGCCCCCACCGCTGGCAGGCGCCCGCTCGGCCCGGAGCCGCGCGCCCCTCGCCTCCTCCTCCCTCGGCCTCCCACTCACTCACCGAGGTCGTCCATGGCCGGACCACGGGCGCCGGGTGCCGGCTGGGCGTCGCGCTAGCTGCCCGTCCCGGGGCCGCTCCTCTCTGCCCCGCAACTTTTCAGCCGCGAGCCTCGGCCCGGAACGGAACGCGCCGCCGCCGCCGCCGCCGCGCGCGCCCGTGCCCGCCCCGCGCCCTGCGCCCCGTGCCCCGCCCCCGCGTGCACGCGCTCCCCGCCCCCGACCCCCCCGCGAACTTGCTGGCCCCGCCCCCGCCGCGGACCCGGGCAGTGGGCGTAGCTGGGCAGGGTGGTGGCGCCCCCTCGTGGCTGAGCTGGCCGGTGGACGGCTCCCAGGCCTCCAGCCACTCCCATCCGTCTTTCTGTCCCGCTCAAAGTCACTAGCCTGACCCTGCGAATGACAAATCCGTCCACAGTCGGCCATGTGTCTGTGCATTCGTCAGCTACTCGGTCATCGCCTGTCCACTGGAGTCCGATTTATCCACCTGTCCGTCTGTCACCCGGTAGGTCACTGCCCAGGAGGACCGTGAATCAGTACCATGCAAGGCTGGCAGCCCGTGGCTGACCTTTCCTGGGGTCGTCCTCTGGATCGATGGCAGTGCAGCTTGCAACCCACCCTTACAGGCTCAAACCCAATACCTGTGTGGTTCCACCTCTCTTAATATTACTTCCACACAGCCACCCTCCCTAGACACTTTTCCAAAACTGTGCATGGGGCAGAGGGGAACCCACATTAGACATTAAAAGGAAAACTACAGGAAAGTCACAACCAGTGTTCCCACACACTCGGAAATCGGGTAATAAAAACAGCTACTATTTATTGAGTATCTGAATAGACAAATACTATATAGCTATTCTCTAAATTAATCTTCCTGAAGGTAGTTATTGTTATCCTAACATCAGTCCTTCCCTACCCGTTGGAATGGGTGATGGTAGTTTGTGGATTTTATATGAAACTGCTCTGCAAGCGCAGCTTCAAGTTCCCCTTGTCCCTCAAGAATCCAGGCCTGGCTGGGCGAAGTAGCTCCCGCCTGTAATCCCAGCATTTTGGGAGGCAGAGGTGGGCGGATCACCTGAGGTTGGGAGACCAGCCTGACCAACACAGAGAAACTCTGTCTCTACTAAAAATACAAAATTAGCTGGGCATGGTGGCACATGCCTGTAATCCCAGCTACTCGGGAGGCTGAGGCAGGAGAATCACTTGAACCCAGGAGGTGGTGGTTGCAGTGAGCCGAAATCACACCACTGCACTCTGGCCTGGGCAATAAGAGCGAATCTCCACCTCAAACAAACAAACAAACAAAAAAAAAATCCAGGCCTTCTGGGTCAGGTCAGGTCCTCCAGAAAGCAGATGAGATGCTGAGATAAAGCTAGGAGTAATGCCTGTGACAGAGAAGGAGAAATAAGCAGGCAAGGAGACTCAGATCTGACAAACAGGTCAACCCATCAGGAAATTCCAGAACAAAAAAAAAAAAATGAGAAGTCCCCTTGGGCAGAACTATCCGAGTTCCAATGCTCCCACCACATTCAGCCATTTTGTAAAGGCAGATCCAAGCGGCTTCTGTGGCTGCCACATTCTCCTATATTAAATCAAGAGCCAAGACTGTTCCCCAAACACTCTATTGCATGCTCTTCCAACATCTTGCAACACACTTTTATTTTGTTTTTGTGGGAGTTTTTTGTTTTGTTTTGTTTTTTTGAGATGGAGTCTCCCTCTGTCACCCAGGCTGGAGTGCAGTGGTACAACCTCGGCTCACTGCAATCTCCACCTCTCAGGTTCAAGTGATTCTCCTGCCTCAGCCTCCTGGGTAGATGTGATTACAGGCCTGCACCACCACGCCTGGCTAATTTTTGTATTTTTAGTAGAGATGGGGTTTCACCATATTGGCCAGGCTGGTCTTGAACTCCTGACCTTGGGTGATCTGCCTGCCTCGGCCTCCCAAAGTGCTGGGATTACAGGCGTGAGCCACTGCGCCCGGCCTGTTTTTGTGTATTCGAGATACAGTCTTGCTCTGTTGCCTAGGCTGGGATGATGTGTAAGACTAATATGACATCTGCCTTCTTGAATTTAAAGGTGCAGGCAAAAGAGCAAAGTGGCTAGCATGAAGGATGAGTAGCCTCACACCACTCCCAGTTGTGTGGAACAGCATGTGCAAAGGTATGTAGACAAGACATTTAATCCTGACCTAGGAGATGAGCACTGTTAGCCCCTTTTACAGAGTGAAATGTTGAGAGTCAGAGAGGTTGAGTTACCCAAGGTCATACAGCTAATAAGAAGGGAAACTGGGATGGGGAGGCTTATGCCAAGGCCTGGTTATAAAATAGCTAGGCAAAACTGCTACTACTTAGACTAATCCCAGGGCATATGCTTGTCCACTTCTCCAAAGGTCTGAAACCTTTATTTTTCCAAGCTGTGTGATCTGGAGGCACCCACTGAATGGGCAGGTTTCTCAGTCGTATGTGGAGTTCTAAAGAGAAGTGAAGCCTCAGAGATCACTGCTGGTGAACTTGAACACTCAGGCCCTACCATGGATTTCCTCATGTAAATAATTCCTAAACCCTCATTTCCTCCCTGGCTTCCTTCCTCCCTCAGACTCTCACCCCACAGGAATGAAACTTGATGTCTAGTTCAGGCTGCTATAACAAAATACTATAGACCGAATGACTTAAAAACAACAGAAATCTATTTTTCACAGTTCTGGAGGCTGAAAGTTCAAGATCAGGGTGCCAGCACAGTCAGGTTCTGGTGAGGGCCCTCTTCTGGTTTGCAGACTGTTAACTTCTTGTGTCCTCACATGGCTCAAAGAGGACAAGAGAGCTCTCTGAAGTCTCTTTTTTTTTTTTTTTTTTTTCCGAGATGGAGTCTCGCTCTGTTGCCAGGCTGGAGTGCAGTGGCGTGATCTTGGCTCACTGAAACCTTCGCCTCCTGGTTCAAGCGATTCTCCTGCCTCACTTCCCGAGCAGCTGGGACTATAGGCACCTACCACCACACCCAGCTAGTTTTTGTATTTTTGGTAGAGACGGGGTTTTACCTTGTTGGACAGGATGGTCTCGATCTCTTGACCTGGTCATCCTCCTGCCTTGGCCTCCCAAAGTGCTGGGAGTACAGGCGTGAGCCACCGCGCCCAGCCTGGGGTCCCTTTTATAAAGGTACTAACTAATCTTTTTCATGACGGTCCTACCCTCATGACCTAATCACCTCTCAGTGCACCACCTCCTAATACCATCAAATTGGGATTAGATTTCAACGTGTGAATTTTCAAGGATATGAAAAGTCGATAAAAAGTTCAAGAATATGCAGTTGATAAAATCAATCAGGTTTTTTCATTTTTCCTAGAGATTAAGTGACATTGACAGAGCAGATAGACAGCCCTGCTACTTGTTGCTAGTGGTTCATCTTGGGCAATTTACTCTGTGCCTCAGTTTATTCCCCTATAGAAAGATTAATAATTAATTAGTAGGCCGGGCGCGGTGGCTCACGCCTGTAATCCCAGCACTTTGGGAGGCCGAGGCGGGTGGATCATGAGGTCAAGAGATCGAGACCATCCTGGTCAACATGGTGAAACCCCGTCTCTACTAAAAATACAAAAAACTTAGCTGGGCGTGGTGGCGCGCGCCTGTAGCCCCAGCTACTCGGGAGGCTGAGGCAGGAGAATTGCTTGAACCCTAGCGGCAGAGGTTGCAGTGAGCCGAGGTCGCGCCACTGCACTCGCACCTGGTGACAGAGTGAGACTCTGTCTCAATAAAAAAAAAAAAAAATTAATTAGTAGCTAATTAATAACTAATTAATAGTTACCAATCAGAGTCCTCATAGGACTAAATAAGAAACTACACACCTAATACTTAGAATGGTCCTTGTCACCACAAAAAAACATTTTTTTTCTTTCTTTTTTTTCAAGATGGGGTTTCACCACGATGGCCAAGCTGGTCTTGAACTCCTGACCTCAGGTGATCTACCCACCTCAGCCTCCCAAAGTGCTAGGATTACAGGCGTGAGCCACCATGCCCGGCCAAAATAACACTCGTAACTCAGCACTAAAAACCGAATTCGACCGAGCGCCATGGCTCATGCCTGTAATCCCAGCACTTTGGAAGGCCAAGGCGGGCAGATCACTTGAGGTCAGGAGTTAGAGATCAGCCTGGCCGACATGGCGAAACACAGTCTCTACTAAAGATATAAAAATTAGCTGGGCATAGTGGTGTGCACCTGTAATTCTAGCTGCTCGTGAGGCTGAGGCAGGAGAAGCACTTGAACCTGGGAGGCGGAGGTTGCAGTGAGCCAAGGTTGCGCCACTGCACTCCAGCCTGGGTGACAGAGTGTGAGACTGGATCTCAAAAAACAAAGAAAAGAGGCTCGGCCAGGTGGCTAACACTTGGGACGCCAAGTCGGGTGGATTACCTGAGGTCAGCAGGTTGAGACCAGCCTGACCAACATAGTGAAACCCCATCTCTACTAAATATACAAAATTAGCCAAGCTTGGTGGCACATGCCCATAATCCCAGCTACTTGGGAGGCTGAGTCAGGAGAATCACTTGAACCTGGGAGGCAGAGGTTGCAGTGGGCCATCCTCCCATTGTATTCCAGCCTGGGTTACAAGGAGCGAAACTCCGCCTCAAAAATAAAAAATAGGCCGGGCGTGGTGGCTCACACCTGTAATCCAAGGACTTTGGAGACCAAGGCGGGCAGATCACCTGAGGTCAGGAGTTCAAGACCAGCCTGACCAACACGGTGAAACCCCGTCTTTAAAAATAAATAAATAAAATAAAATAAATATGGCCAGGCTCATGCCTGGCCATACAGTGGCTCATGCCTGTAATCCCAGCACTTTGGGAGTCTGAGGTGGGCAGATCACCTGAGGTCAGAAGTTTGAGACCAGCCTGGCTAACAGCATGATTGACTAAAAACACAAAAATTAGCTGGGCATGGTGGTGGGCACCTGTAATCCCAGCTACTCAGGAGGCTGAGGCAGGAGAATCACCTGAACCTAGGAGGCAGAGTTTGCAGTGAGCCAAGATCATGCCACTGCACTCAGCCTGGGGGACAGAGTGAGACTCCATCTCTAAATAAATAAACAAACAAATCAGATAAGATTAATATTAATGATGTATTTTATCTAATTCAGTATATCCTAAATGTTGGCCAGGGGCGGTGGCTCACATCTGTAATCCCAGCACTTTGGGAGGCTGAGGCGGGCAGATCACCAGGTCAGGAGATTGAGATCAGTAGCTGGGATCACAGCTAATTTTTGTATTTTTAGTAGAGATGAGGTTTCGCCATGTTGGCCAGGCTAGTCTCTGAACTCCTGCCCTCAAGTGATCTACCCTCCTCAGCCTCCCAATGTGCTGGAGTTACAGGCGTGAGCCACCATGCCTGGCCCAACGTGGCCTACTGAACAATCTGAAAGTCATTCCCAGTGACTGGAGCTGAGAAGGGAGGAAACAGATAAAATTAACATTAATGATATATTTTATCTAATTCAGTATACCCTAAATGTTGGATTTTTTCATGATTTTCATTAGAGGATCTCATTATGGATCCCTAATGAGATCATTGATCCATAATGAGATCCTCTAATGAGATCATGAAAAATCACTGGGATTTATTCTGGTGTCATGAAGGTTTTATGCAGGACAGTAACCCAGACCATGCCCTTGCTCTTAAAAACAGCAATGCTAGCCGGCCGCGGTGGCTAACGCCCGTAATCCAAGCACTTTGGAGGCCAAGGCAGGTGGATCACCTGAGGTCGGGAGTTCAAAACCAGCCTGACCAACATGGTGAAACCCCGTCTTAAAAAAAAAAAACAAAAAAAAAACAGCACTGCTGTGGCCGGGCGTGGTGGCTCACGCCTGTAATCCCAGCACTTTAGGAGGCTGAGGTGGGAGGATCACTTGAGGTCAGGAGTTTGAGACCAGCCTGACCAACATGAGGAAACCCCATCTCTACTAAAAATACAAAATTAGACAAGCGTAGTGGCACATTCCTGTAATCCCAGCTATTTGGGAGGCTGAGGCAGTAGAATCGCTTGAACCTGGGAGGCAGAGGTTGCGATGAGCTGAAATCACACCATTGCGCTCCAGCCTGGGAAACGAGAGAAACTCTTACACAAGGCCGGGTGCGGTGGCTCATGCCTGTAATCCCAACACTTTGAAAGGTCAAGGCGGGTGGATCGCATGAGCTCAGGAGTTCCAGACCAGCCTGGGCAACAAGGTGAAACCCCGTCTCTGCAAAAAATACAAAAAAAATTAGTCAGGCCGGGCGCGGTGGCTCACGCCTGTAATCCCAGCACTTTGGGAGGCCGAGGCGGGTGGATCACGAGGTCAAGAGATCGAGACCATCCTGGTCAACATGGTGAAACCCCGTCTCTACTAAAAATACAAAAATTAGCTGGGCATGGTGGCACGTGTCTGTAGTCCCAGCTACTCGGGAGGCTGAGGCAGGAGAATTGCTGGAACCCAGGAGGCGGAGGTT
>PVKV010033438.1:0-18722 GCA_004027835.1 Alouatta palliata
CGAAAACAGCCGAGCCGGCGAAAACAGCCGCGCCGGCCAAACCAGGTGCGCTGGCGACCCGTGGGGCTCCTCCCCCTGGGAATCTCCTGGTCTGTGGGCAATAAAAATCCGTCTGGGAATGTGGCGTCCACTCACCCTCCACGCTTTCACTGGGAGCTGCAATCCTCAGCTGCTCCTAATCGGCCATCTTGGATCCTCCGAGGATATTATAACCCGAGAAAAAGGAAGAGACAGAGGGGTCACTCTGGAACAGAGAGCCGGGTCATGGAGAAAGGCATCCATCTTCTTGTGCTTCGTGGACTCAGCCAAACATTTGACTTTTTAGAGAAACAAGAGGAGACAAAGAGGCTTGAGTTAACTTTAAGGAATTTTAAAGGTGAAAGTGGCTAAAGGGCTGTGTGTCTGGACAAAGCGCGGCCTGAGTGAATACACAAATGGAGTGGAATTAAGGAATAGTTGGGTGTGGAGTTGGTGGGCACCTCGCTAAAGCTAAAGGGCTATGTTTTAAAGAGGGGAAAAAGGAAGGTGGCTTGAAACCTACTTAAGATCTTCTCTCTTAGATAAGTTGGAACCTGAGGTTGGTCAGCATCTAGGGAGATATACCTATGGAAGCTTGAACTGTAATTGACCCATATCACATGTGACTCAACATAGTGCATCTGAACAGAACATAGCTGTTGGTACATTCAAGACTGGTTGAGATCTAGACCTATTCAGGTCACAACCAGACCTCCAGAAGCTCTGATTGTAATAAGCGTTTATTACATTGTCTTATAGCGTAAATGAAGATCACCAACCAGTAAGGATCTGATGTCATACATCAGAAAATTGACTTGGTGGTTGAAGAAACAAATACTACTTCAAACCTGGAAGGGGGACAACTTCTTTTTAGAAAGCATTTTAATGAAAAGGGTCATCAGAATGAGCAGAAGTATTTCAGAGCAGGGGAGGTCCTTGTAGTTTTCAAATCAGAGAATAACGATATTAGCAGGTCACGTGCGGTGGCTCAGGTCTGTAATTCTAGCACTTTGGGAGGCTGAGGTAGGTGGATCATTTGAGGTCAGGAATTTGAGACCAGCCTGGCCAACATGGTGAAACCCCATCTCAACTAAAAGTACAGAAATTAGCTGGATGTCATAGCACATGCCTGTAATCCCAGCTACTCAGGAGGCTAAGGTGGGAGAATCGCTTGAACTCAGGAGGCGGAGGTTGCGGTGAGTTGAGATTGCACCACTGGACTCCAGCCTGGGAGACAGAGGGAAGCTCTGCCTCAAAAAAAAAAAAAAAAAAAAAAACCGGCAAACTAGTTTAATTCTTTTGAAAGATTTGAATTCACTGAAACAAGTTATGATTAGAAGAGTCATTGATTCTCAAGTGTGGATTTTGATATGTTCAGACATTCATCTAGTGATTTTAAGGGATATTGTAAAGTTGTGTGATCTCAAAAAACCCCAACTTTGAATTGTTTTATCTGTCTACTCATCTACCTATTGCCTGTAGCACTGTAGGGTCGACAAGCTGGGAAGGTCATATCAGGAAGCAATGCCAAAGCAATGGTATAATGGTATCTTTCCCTCCCTCCCTTCCTTCCTTCCTTCCTTCCTCTGTCTTTTCCTCTTTCTCTTTCTCTCTCTCTGTCTCTTTCTCTCTTTCTTTTTCAGCTTCCATATGCAGCGTGGCTCTGTTTTTACATAAAATCTTGCAGGAACCCACTATAACCGTTAACATCAGAGATGCCTTTGCTGATGCAAAGCAGAGCTCAGCCTCCAGGCGGTTGATGCCCACCCTTGCATCTGCCGAGGAGCCCTAGTGCCACTCACTAAACTGTTCTTTTTCTTTTTTTTTCTGTGTATTTTTTAATGTCACTCTTATTAAATCTTTTAAATGACAAATTAGAATTGTATATATTTATTGTGTACAATAAGATGTTTTGTGTAGACATCGTGGAATGTCTGGATCAAACTAATTAACATATGCATTACCTCACATACATATCACTTTTTTGTGGTGAGAACCCTTAAAATCTACTCTCTCAGCAATTTTTAAATATACAATATATTGTTAATTATAGTCACCATATTATACTCTAGATCTCTTGAATTTATTCCTCTTGTCTAACTTGAAGCTTTGTACCTTTTGATCAACATAACCCCCACCGCCACCCACAGTCCCTGACAACTAACATTCTACTCTCTACTTGTTAGCTGGATTTTGTTAGATTCCGTATATGAGATCATATGGTATGTGTCTTTCTGTGCCCCATTCAGTAAGCTCCTACATGGCACCAATTTCTCATTTGCAATCAATTTTTTTAACATCCAGAGCAAAATGGCATAGATAGTGTCACATTGGGATATTGACTAATTTCTATCTTTCTATGTAAGCATATTCATATTTTCTGTTTACTTACTGTGCAGTAAATGAATGTCTTGCAAGCATCTCTAATAAAATATTCTGTTGTATACTATCCCTAGCATACAGTTTATTTGCATAATAATCATGAGATAATATGTAAAAATAACTTTGTTTTAAATACTCTATTTTATTTTTATTTTTTTGAGACGGGGTCTCACTCTGTTAACCATGCCGGATGGAGTGCAGTGGCACAATCTCTGCTCACTGCAGCCCGAATTTGCTGGGCTCAAGTGATCCTCCCTCCTCAGCTTTCCAAGTAGCTGGGAATACAGGCAGGTACCACCATGCCCGGCTAATTTTTTATTTTTATTTTTGTAGAAACGGAGTCTTGCCATGTTGCCCAGGCTGGTCTCAAATTCCTGGCTTAAGTGATTCTCCTGCCTTGGCCTCCCAAAATGCTGGGATTACAGGTATGAGCCATCATGCCTGACCTGTTTTAAGCACTCTAAAATTAATATATTTCATTCACAAATTTGTGTATAACAGCCCAGACATTTGAATTGCTGGGCTAAAACAAACAAACAAACAAAAAAACATGAAAATCATTATTTTTCTTGTAATTTTAAGTAGAGACAGAAGGTATTTAATTAAAGGCCATTGTCTTAAAATCTTATTGTAAAGCAAGTGTATTTGGCTTCCTGGGGCTGTTGTAACACAAACTGAGTTGCTTAAACAGTAGAAATGTATTCTCTTACAATTTTGAAGGCTAGAAGTTCGAGGTCAAGCCCTCAGCCTTGATTCCTTGTGAGGGCTGGGAGGGAGAATTTGCTCCATCCCTCTCTCCTGGCTTCTAGTGGTTTGCTGGCAATCTTTGGCATTCATTGGCTTATAGAAGCATCACCCTGATCTTTACCTTCATCTTCACATGGCGTTTTCTCCTTGCATATTGGTCGCTGTGTTCAAATTTCCCTTTTTAAATAAATACATCAGTCATTCTAGATTATATCCCATCCTAATAATCTCATTTTAACTTGACTACATCTGCAAAGACTTGGTTTCCAGATAAGGTCACATTCACAGGTACTTGAGTTCAGTACTTTAACATCTTCTGTGGGGGACACAGTTCAACTCGTAAGAGCAAGTGTTATCTTATTTGCTATTCTTTATACGAATCAGCTAGTATAATCTTTGTTAAACATAGATTACTTCAAACTGATAGCTCCAAAAACAATATGAATTTGTATTTCCAAAGCCATGAAACATGTGGAATGTAAACTACTTCATAAATATTCTATGTGATCAAAACCAAGATCAAGTTCGTTAACCTGATTAAAGCCAAGATCAAGTCTGTAGGTGTGTCTCTCTCTGTCAGAGGGGTAAAGGCAGGCACACAGGGTCGTTTCTGGTGCAACTTCCAGTACCTGTAAGCTGCGATAATTGTGGGCACAGTTAGAGATACATGTGTGTTGCTAAACCGGGAAGCATCCTTTTAAAAAAAACTTTAAGGAACAATATAATTGGCCAGGAAGTAAGCTAATATTAGTAATTCAATAAAAACAAAATACTTTCAGGGACTTTGTGGATGTCCACATAAATTCTACCAAATCTCACAGGCCATTTACATCTACAATTACGGTATAGCATAAAGGTTATTATTTGTTGTAAAATTTATATCACTTAAGTGGAAAACTTAATCAGTCAATGGTGTAGGGATTTTCTACTGCTGAAGTTTTTTTATCTGTTCAGATACCATGGGGGATGGTGATCTTCTCCTTTGCCAACATTTTGGACTCCTCTCTGATTGCCCTTCCCCAGTCTTGGATCCCTTTATTACTGAGAGTTGGCCAAGAATTGGACATCAGGGATACAATGATAAGTAAGATAAAACCCAACCAGCTTCTTAATTGTCTATTTACCTGTCTGTTCCTGTCTTAAGAAGGTACAGACAGGTAAACAGATGATTAAGATACTGTAGTTGAGTTTTGCATAGACTGTTGGCCTGCCTGGAGAATATAAAGACATTACTGAACCACAGAGTTCTTATTAAGTACTTTCCATAAGCACAGTACCACGTGATGTACTCTGAGGTGATATAAAGAGGCATAATTCATTGTGCTGGACTCAAGACACATATGGACTTGTAATGTAAAAATTCCATGGGATAAGACATTATCCTTTATTGAGTAATTAGGTCAATTTGGCATTCATTGGCTTATAGAAGCATTAGCCTCATCTTTACCTTCATCTTCGCGTGGTGTTTTCCTCCTTGCATGTTTGTCGCTGTGTTCAAATTTCCCTTTTTTCATAAGGACACCGGTCATATTAGCTTATATTCCATCCTAATAATCTCTTTTAACTTGACTACATAAATAGGCAAGTTATTTAATGTCTCTGAGTCTTCGTTCATTCCTCATTTGTATAGTGGGTATGATCTTGCTTTCCTCATCTGATTGCGATGACGATGTGGCATAGCAGTCCTCAGTACCTACCTGCGAGCCTGCTAGATTGCAAGTACTCAAAAGTGTCTTAGTTTGACTAGGGGATGAGACAAGTCCATATTGAAAGATAATGACTAGCCGGAGGTAGGGTGTATTTGAATAAAGAATGAGTGATCTTTAATTGCTATAGGATTCAGAGAAGGGCGATCACTAGGGTTTCAGTGATAAGTAGTGACTGCCCAGAGGATCTGGGTAGCTAGCTAAAAAGAAGACAGAACAACACTGCTTGCTTATCTAGAACATTCAATTAACAAGGATGCCCCATGGCACTTATTATGTTGGCTAACAGACAGTGAGTTATGAAGCATTTATAGAAATGATCCCTAGAATGTGAGAATTTAAAATTCTTATTAAAAAGATAGGCTATGTATTGCCACACAGAATTTTAGTTATTTGGCACAAAATGAAGCAAAGAGAAATCCTTGGAACCTAGGTAAACCTAGTGTCTTGAAAAATCTGTCTTTTAACCAACCCAAATCTGTGAATTAGGCTTAATTTCAGAACTGTCTAGCTTTTGCTTTGTTAAACATAGATTTCTTCAAACCGATATCTCCAAAAACAATGTGAATTTGTATTTCCAAAGCCATGAAACTTGTGAAATGTAAACTGTTCCATAAATATTTTATGTGATCAAAACCAAGATCTAGTTTGTTAACCTGCAAGTTTACTACCAGTAGAGTTTCAACTCCTCTTTTTCTCCAGGATATGCTACTTGAAACGCAGCACAACCTCCAGCCCCCAAAGAAAGGAGTCATTCCTGGCCAGGTGCGGGGGGTCACATCTGTAATCCCAGCACTTTGCGAGGCCAAGGCAGGCGGATCACAAGGTCAGGAGATTGAGACCATCCTGGCCAAGATGGTGAAACCCCATCTCTACTAAAAATACAAAAATTAGCCAGATGTGGTGGTGCACGCCTACAGTTTCAGCTACTCAGGAGGCTGAGGCAGGAGAATCGCTTGAACCCAGGAGGCAGAGGTTGCAGCGAGACTAGATTGCACCACTGCACCCCAGCCTAACGACAGAGTAAGACTCTGTCTCAAAAAAAAAAAGAAAGAAAAAAAGAAAGGAACCATTTCTTCTCTTTGCAGAGCTTAAGCCTGCTTGTGGAGAGCTGGTGACCTGATACAAAATATTTCTGCTTTTAAGGTGTGGGCAACGAAAACGTAAAAAAAATAGTAATAATAATACAGGTGTTCACATTATAATTTATATTGTGAGACATTAATTTCAATCTCCATTCTGAGTCTCCATTCTGAGGTTTTGTAACTTTGTGTAGCTGCCCTTATAGATACAAAACCAAATTAGTAGTTTTTAAAAATAGCCGGATAATTATCCCAACATAAACTGCTCAGGTAATTATCACATTTCTACTCCTTTTATTGTTATGGCAGTGGTGGTAGTAGAGGTAACTTTTATGATGTGGTCTGCTGATAACATAGGAAAAAGAAAATTACGAATTGAAGGTAACAGGTTTTCACAGTCGGTTTAAATACCTAAGTAATTTCTGTTAAAAACCATCACTTTGGTCTCAATTACTAATGCAGCCACAAACTGTGAGGACTTGATCTTAAAATCAGGCTCAGGCAACTCTTTGTAGATAGTTTTATTTGTGCTCTGTATAAGGAGACCTAATTATCTTTATGCTTCATTGATAATTTTGTACTTCTTTGGAATAAATTGACTGAAAATTTGAAGGTTATTAGTGAAAAACTATGCCCTTTAAATAAAAAGCATTACTACCAACCAACGACTGACCTACATTCATGAAATGAGTAAATTACTGTGATTAAATCTGAGGCAATTTAATCGTTTTGTTACAATAGGAAATTGAGCTTCTTCCCACATTTATTTAGGGGCACTAGCTGCTCATTTTAGCTTTTGGCTCAGTTTTACTCTCTAACTTTAGCAGTGTTTGTTGTTTTAAAATAAGAAACAAGAAAGACACGCACAACTGAATTAAAACGGTTTTTTCGTTCAGAACAGTTTGATTCAGTCAGATGGGTACATTTCAAAGTACGAAAGCAGAAATCAGGAACTGACATTGACGTAGGGTGGTGATGTTTCCATATTTGGAATATTTTATTTGGGGATGTGGAGTCACTTGGTTTCTACAATTAAGCTTTGGGTCACTCTATAACTTTTCTCAGAGGCACAGTAAAATGAACCCACCTCTGGACACCAAAGTAGGATTTTGCTCACAAAACCTTCTCCCTCATCGCTGTTCCATTTCGTTTATATATAGTGAATGTCCAATAAGCTCTGACTGATGCCGCTTTCCTTCTTAACATTTCCAGTCTCCCAACATTATTTCAGACAGAATCAGAGTCATTTACTTTTCAGTCTGCAGTGCCCCTGGTGCCAGACCAGCTGGAAAGGGTGACACGGCTGAGAAGGCTGCTAATCTCAATGGCCCTTGGGTCTTTCCTCTAAAAGACACAGCAAGCAAACATGCCAAGTGCTATATATAAAAGGTGGGATGTCACAGCTGCGCAAAAGCACTCATGGTATTGTGTGTCCACCACTAGGATTTTTTGAGATCATGTACAAGTTGAAAAAGCACCAGTGGCAAGAACAATTGCCGCTCTGAATCACAATTCCTTTTTTACGATACTATGGGAGAAGGGCTAATAAAGCTTTCAATTCTTCTCTGCCAATGCGTGCAGACAGAGGTCTAAGATGGAACAATACAAAATGTTTCATCTTAATGATTGCTTAACTATAGAGACAGGCGAGTTCAGGAACAGGAAAAAGTCACTTTGGAAAAAACAGAGGACCAGCTTTCTTTCCAAAAACTGTGACAAAAATGAATTATCTTCTTGATGAGAAATACAACCCTTAATCAGGCAAAGTAAATAGAAAGCTTGTACTTGATCTAATAAAACCAAGTGTGCTCTGAAATTCCCTAGATACCAGTGATCTTCAGAAGTGTCATCTTTGTTTTAATGACCGTGTCTATGAAATTAGGCAGCTTTCATTTTTAAAAAATATGAAAAAGAGTAGCTATATTCTTAAAAATTAATTAAAAAGCTGTTGTAGTAGCTTAGTGTTCTAGGAGCCGCACCAGCTCTTGATTCAAATGAAACAAAAATAGATAAATTCTGACTTCTTCACCAAATAAAGTATGTAAATATTTCTGTCTTGGCACTGTCACTTTTTTTTCCTAAAAATCACTTGTAATAAAATGTAAAGATTTTCATTCAAGTGACAGCTATTGTACTAAAAGAAATATAAGATTCTCTATTTTTGTCTTCCTAGTATATTCACAAATTGTCAAAAATGAAACATTTTAATGAATTTAAGATAACATTATAGTTTATAAGGATTGTAAATTAAATTTAGTTTGAGATTTTAAAATTTAAAGGGCTAATATTAACTTTACAAGATATTTATTTTAAAAAAATCATGAAAAAATCATAAAAATTTTTAATAATTTAAAATGGTTTTATAAATTTAAGAAATTCCTTTATTGGAGAATTATATGATTATACCCAGAATTTCTGACTACTTTGACAAGAGAAGCATGTTAAATTTTATTCTTACCAAAGCTAGTTGAAATTTTTTATTATTATTTTGTGATCATTAAATTATTATTTTGTAGTAATATGATGAGATATTATAGGACCAATCTCATAAAACCATTTCCATTTTGATTTTAAGACGATTTTGCAAATATTTTATAATTAATTTTTTTACTGTGCTTTATGCTTATTTTCCACAGAGTAGAATTTCTGAGATGAGGACTATAATCTTAATTGAACTACGATTTAATTGCTTAAAATATTTACTGCATTAGCTTTAAGAAAGGAAAATCGTTTAAGGTTTTAAACACTAAAATGGTTGAAGGGCTCTTGAATGAATGTATTTAAAATGAATCATTTTCTCTTGAATGAATATATTTAAAGTTTCAGTTTGTAGTGGTAAAGATATGATGTATTGCCAATAAACAAACCATGGAAGCAAATGCTGGGAGTGGCAGAAGGAGAGCTGGAGGATCGTGGGAGCTCTGTTGTTGTTTCTTTTTATTACTTGTGAAATGCTGTTCACCTTTAGTAGCCATCACTCTAGGTCTTAAATAGTTTGGCCCAATAGCATCTGAAACCCTATAACCTCAATTTTTAAGTGGTGTGCTTTCCTGGCCTAGTTGAGCTGTGACATTATTTCCTCTGCCTTCTGAGTTAAGAAAATTACTTTTAGCAGGTCATAGTAAAGGCAGAATTATTACATAATTGGAAGAAGCATGTTCCATTTTTCAAGAACCAGACAGTATTACTGGGGTATTGCGTGTATGTGTTTTCTTTCTTTTTCCACCATTTACACAAGTGCCCCGTGTTCCTTTTGGATAAAGACAAGACTTCTCAGCACCCATCTCGCCTCCAATTTAATGAAGTTGTTAAAGTAGCAAGACTGACAGGTTAATTATCCTTTATAAAAGGGGGACAAATTGAACTGTGTCTTTCCATCATTTTTTGATATATCAAGAAGCTCCGGAGGTGCCCAGATGCGGCTCTGGTGAATAGAGCAGCTAATCCACTCTGCAATTCTTCGCTGACCCTGCTCTCCCCACCGGGGCCTCACTATATTGCAGTTGGTTTTTGTTTCACATTCAACAGATTTCACTTTATTATAAATTCAGAAGGATTTTTTTCTCCCTCTCTCCATATGTTGGCTGACAGCTCCTTGAAATAACTGATGGCTAAATTTAAACTCTGATGAAAATTAACCCAAGTGTTAAATGCAAACAGGAGCTGCTTGGAAGAGAAAAGAGTTATCGTGGTAGATGCCAAACAGTGGAAAATGTGTGTAAATTAATGGAGCCTCACTGATGACAAGCCGTCAGGCAGTTTGATGGCTCTTGCTAGCGCTTTAGTCCCACTGAAGTTGGCCAGAGGGCAGAATGGACAAGTCCTGCTTTTCAAAAAGACCGCGGGAAGCTTGACAGTAACGCTAACTAGATCATCGAAAGTTCATGGTCAAATAAGAGATTTTTTTTTTTTTTGCAGAGCTTTGCACTAACCAGAGTTTGCAGACAGCAGAGCCATGAATGAGATATCAAATTGCAAGTGCAGCAAAATGATCAAAAGAAGAGAAGGAAGCCAGTGAGACATGATTTAAAAATCAAACGGACAAATCTGCCACTGATTTTAAAGTTAATACTGAGAAACTCGCTCTCAATAATGAAAAATAATAAGCATTTGACCTGAAAGATTTTCCACTTAGAAAGTAATACTTCACTCACCCTAGGAATTTTTCACAAAAATTACATTTGTACTTCTCAATATTTTTAGATCAAAATATATAATTTTAGTGAAACTCATTGAAAGGAAACGGAAAACCAATCAAATATAGCTCTTTCCTATTGTGATGTATATGCGACAATCGTAAGAATCTAAGAAAAAGATGTTCAACCATTCATTCATTCATTTTTTTCTCCATGAATAAGGCAGGCGTCTGCTTCTCTAAAAATATAACATTAATAATGTGCTATTATGACAATGTTAGTAGGATAAAATGAATAGGGTGTTGAATCGTAAAAAAGCAAAACTGCTTTCAGTCCGGGCTCAGTCTCTTAACAGTCTCATGGCTGTGAACAAGCGAGTATCAGTTTACTCATTTGTACAATGGGCATGAGATCAGATGGAATTCTGGAAATGAAAGCTAACCTTTTACCAGATGAGCTAAAGGAAACTTGCAACAACAAAAGGTAAACTTCCAGACACTAAAGAAGGCTCCTGAGCATGGGACAGTGGAAAGAATGTGTGATATCGAGTCATGAAAGTTGTGTCACTCTAATATGCTGATATGCAACATTTTCTTGCTCCATAACAAAAAGGGATATTTATATTTCCAAGATTATTGTAAGCATCTGTGATAATGTCCATGAGTGCCTTCTTTGTAAGCTGTCATGTTCTATGTAACTATTGGTCCTTAATGTGTTGCCTCTCCTTCCTTCACTGGTCTAAATCCTGCCCATAAAATGAAGGTAGACCTCAAAGCATACCTTCCTCACCTTTCGGCATTCCAGCCTCCTTCATTTGGTGTGCTTTTTTTTTTTTCAGCAGAGCTTAGCAGCCTGGGAATAAAAGTAGAGAATTTAAAAGATTGAGGTTTTGAAGAGTCAGCACATCAGAAAGACAATGAAGTGTGGCAAGGATAAATTTAAGGATAAATTTAATGATAAAGCTGGTGTGTGACGAGGTATGTATTTTTTCCTGTGACTAAATTCAACTGGTATCTTGAGCCCCCTATTCCTTTTTCATGGCAGGAAATGTCATCTGATAATTTCAGGTAAACTTGATCAAATTCACTCACAGATCACTCATGCTATCTCCAAACTTAGGCAAATTCAAGATTCTTTGGTTCTCGTCTCTCTGGCTCCCAGGGATTTCACAGTGCCATGGCAGTTCTCCACTGGCAGTAGTTGGTCCACAGTTGAGATCTTCTGCCTATTGTTGTACTCCACTGAGACGTAATTCTTAGCATCCATTTTTCAGGTATGTCATCTTCATGGGATTTCTGTTGAAAGATAATAACTGATCTCTGCAGGCTGGCCTACACTGTTTTTTCTTTTGCGGCTTCTCTGCAGACTGGTTGCAAATGTCTCTGCAGGTTTACCAGTTAGCTCAGCTACCTTTTGCAGCTCCTTCTGGGACTGATAAGTGCATAGGGAGTATTAAATGCTCTTTTTGCTGTTCTGGGATTGCTGGCGACTCCACACTCTTACTACTCCCTAGAAATTCTTCACCCATCACTATTCTCCTGCCCCTATGCCATTCTGCCTGATGGGCACCTCTGCAAGGCTTGCTCCATCACAGAACTCTAGACAGAAATTGGGTACTTATCCTGTGCCTGCAGATTCTGAAATATTTGCAGAGTTAATATCCCTACCACTGCCAGGACACGCTTACATCTCCTTTTCTCTCTTTTCCCACTCTCCTTCTCTCTGCTCTCCAACTGGAATTGTTTTTGGATTGGGGAGCCAGGGGATCAGTGAGAAAAAAACAAATTCTGAAACATCGCATAATTTTCCAGTCTTTTTAATCTGATATGTGGATTGAGGCTTTTGATTTAAAAAGATATGAATTTGATGTCTTCATCATGACTGCTTTCTTTCTCTTTTCTTTCTTTTTTTTTTTTTTTGAGACAGAGTCTCCCTCTATCACCCATCCTGGAGTGCAGTGGCGTGACCCCTTGGCTCACTGCAACTTCTGCCTCCTGGGTTCAAGCAATTTTCCTGCCTCAGCCTCCTGAATAGCTGGGATTATAGGCATGCGCCACCACACTTGGCTAATTTTTTTTTTTTTTTGTATGTTTAGTAGAGACAGGGTTGTACCATATTTGTCAGGCTGGTCTCAAACTCCTAACCTCGTGATCAGCCCACCTTGGCCTCTCAAAGTGCTGGGACTACAGGCATGAGCCACCGCCCCGGGTCATGACTGCTTTCTGATGCAATAGTTGAACACTTGCCTGGCTGCTCAGATTGGAGAAGGTCACAGGCAAGCCCGTCAATTAAATACTTGAAGTTTTGGTGTTTTTGTATATGCAGTAGGCAAGATGGCAAGGCTGTCAGTGAGACAGTGGTTGAACGAAGGAGAAGAAAAACTTGGTCAGAGAGAGTAAGAAGCAAGACAAATTGGGAGGAGATGGAGTTATTGAGATATGGAGCTCTCTGTAAGAGTCATATAGGCTAAATGGAGTAAGGGTGGAAGAACAAATGGATGAGAGGTTGTATTGACAGAGTGATGAATTTTCATTAGAATTTCTAAGATGGAATCATTCTGAGTATTTCATGCAAAAGTAGATTCCTGAAATGGAGACCAAAGAACTGAGAAGACCAAAAATGTGAAACTTGAATGTTAGAAAATTGGTAATCCTCTGGATTCTAAGTTTACCTAATTCATTACCGAACTCTTATGGCACCAGTTCTGTTCACCACATACTTTTGAAACTTATTTCTTGTGTAGTTAGTGGCATTTTATGTGAGTTAGAGTGAGTTCTGTTCCTTGGGGATAGGAACCAGCCCTCTTCTTGTCCTTCAGAGAACAGAATAAGACATATATGTTGCTAGGGAGAAAAAAAAGAGGCTGTAAATATTGCATTCCAAGATGTAACAGGAAACACTGTATTTGGAGAATGCACTACTTCGAGGTATGTATTTTCCTCCTGTATTAACAAATTTAGAAGGTTCATTCTGTTACCATCCTTATTTTACTACCTTGTGTTTCAAAAATGCCTCACCTCCCAATACAGCTGAAACGTATCCATAAGTTAGCCAAAGTTACCCATTTATTTAATCAAAGTTTACTGCTTGCCAAATCATGTAATATATTCTAGAAATTGAGAAAAGTATTTTGAATTAATGGCTTTGTCTGATTATATGTCCGTTTCTCAGTTCAAATGGAGTTAACAAAATTAAGAGTCGATTAAAGAAAAAACACATTATTAGCCATTTTACTTATGTGGTTATCTCCCTATCAGGAGAGAATCAATTGTGCAAAGCGAGCTCTACTTAAGACAATTTTTATGTATGTGAAATATTTGCCGTCTCTTACTGTACTCTGTAATTTGCAAGCAGTTTTGTGGGAGCTGATCACCTGTCATATTGGAAGAGTTATAAAGATATTTGCTTTTTATGTAATGAATTGGTGGATGGGCAACCCTAAAACATGTCCATTCTTTCATTCAGATGCTCTCAAAACAAGAAGCTCTTGATTATGTCAAGGGCATTGCCTCATTCTGCAAAATGGCCAGAAATCCAAATGTTTATTTTCTTTTTTCTTTTCTTCTTCTTCTGTTTTTTTTTTTTGCAAATGTTTATTTTCTCAAAGTTCTTCTCTTCCCTTCGGAGTCCTACCTGGGATTAAAAGAGCCAAACATGCTAATATCCAAGGAAGGATCGGAAGGCCTGGGAGGCGGAGTGGGGGGTGGGTAGGGGATATGGGAACTCCGGTGAGCAATGCAATTCCCGCAGCCGGGCCAGGTGCCGCGAAGGCCCCGCGAGCCGGGTGGGAGTGATGGAAAGCCCTTGACATATGACAGCCCTGCCGGTGGCCTCTGCCAAGAGAACAGGGAGGGGTGCTCGTCCTCCACGGACCCATCTCCACATCACAGCTAGCACTAATTGGTCCTCTCGCTGGCTGTCACCGCGGGGAGGCCGGAGATTGGCACGCGTCTGTGCCACCCGCCCGGGCAGAGCGCGCCCAGGGCCTGGGGTCCCGCCGGCCGCGGACACACGGAGGGGTCGCAGGGCGCAATTGAGTCACGGCTGACTCAGCGCGCTCCGGGGCAGCCAGCAATGGGGAGAACGGGGCCCTTCTGTGAAGCTGGCACCCGGCGCTGGCAGGCAGCCTCCTATTTTAAAAACCACAGCAATGATTCATTGAAAAATGTGGAAATCTGCATCACCTACGTTTTTTGGTTAAAAAAATGTCTTTTTGTTGTCTTTTAAAGAGGCATATTCTCTGTCTCAACTCAAAAGTTGGCGAGTTCAGTCTTTCAGGAACTTTACAAACCCTTTTACCTGCTTAGAGCATACATTATAAATTTCAAGTCATATATTCATTTGAGTTACTCACATGACGTCCATGTATTGAGTGACATCAAAATGTAAGCCCTTAAAGTGAGCTCTCATGTCTGTCTTATACAAGATTCAGGATCTGATATATTTTCCGATCTTTTGATGAGGGCCAAGTCCAAGTCATGAGGTTTAAATGCTCGCTAGAGCTTATAGGTGAGCTGGCTGGGGCTGCCAAGCCAGTGAGGCTGCCAAGGGGCAGTGAATTCTGATGTCCTTTTTGTCTCAAGTGCATGGGCATTTTCTGATGACCTTGGATGATGTAAACAGTCTTGTGCCCTTCCCCTCTCGTGCACTTCAGTGCACACTTGCACACACACGCATCACCCAGGGCCACAAATATGAGGAGACAGAAACATACCTCTAATCAGTCACACTATTGCCCTTCTTAAAGGCTCCGTCCTATTCATTTAATTAATAAGATGAT
Source organism: Alouatta palliata (assembly GCA_004027835.1). NCBI lineage: Eukaryota > Metazoa > Chordata > Mammalia > Primates > Atelidae > Alouatta > Alouatta palliata. The sequence goes on from PVKV010033438.1 coordinate 14,852, forward strand.
AGTTAAATAAAGTAGGAGGTAGTCACATACTGAAATACTATGCAGCCATTTGAAGAGATTTATTAGTGTTATATTTATTCACATCAATGAAAAGTCAATGATATATTAGTAAGTTATTTTTTTACAGTATATAGTATAATCTATTTTGTAACAAAAACATTTAAAAAAGTCATATTATATAAATTTTTGTATACAAAAAAATCTGGGAAGGTTTGCCCCATGAGTGTGGGTTATTTTGTCACAGTTTGCATTTATTGTCCCACTTGTTGGTTGCAGAATTCTCCTTTCCTAGACTCAGATAGGGATGACTGCCTTCCGCAACCCCAGTCAGGAAAACATACACCTTGGCCTTGCTAGTCAGAGTACTCAGACAAATTGGAGGTTTAACACAAAACCCAAGATGGGCTGTTCAGAGATTTCTCAGTACTTTGTGGGGAGTTATTAGAGAAGAAGCTCAATTTCCACTAGGATTGTTCCTCTAGTGGTATGCCCATTTGCAGTCCTTGGCAGCTACTGTATTCCCTGAAGCAGGACAGCTGGTTAGGAATGCAGAGAATAGACCCTGGATGGCAAGGGATTTGTCTCTGGATCCAGCCATGCCTGAAGCAAGACTAACCCTTGACCATTTCAGTAACATTCTCTTTTTACCCAAGTTGGATTATATAGACTACTTAATGGGTGACTTGTGTTCTATTCTCTATTCTCTATACCTCTTTATTTTCTAAATCTTTTCCATTTAGCATTGAGTATATATACATTTATAACCAATATGTACATGCATACATAACCTTCACAAACTATTTTAAAAGACATTTAAAATATTATTTACTGAAGGTTTTACTATGTTCCAACAATAGACATATCTAATTCTCACAACAATCCTTTGAAGTAAGTGTTATTATCCCGACTTTATAGATAAGAAAACTGAGACTTGGGCAAGTTAAATATTCTAACCAAAATCACACTGTTAGTAAGTGGTGAAATCCCTGTGCAAACTTCGATTCTAAAGGCTGTAACTATTATTCTTTACTGTCTTAGATTAATTGGAAGAAGAAATCAAGCCTGATTCTCATATGAAAAAGTAAGCATTCTGTTTTGTATGGCATATGCACATGATATATATCATGCATATTTGTAAATTAATATATTAATATATTATGTATTTTGGACAGGTGATGATTTTCCCAAATCTTGCTGTGTCTCCTCAGTAAACTCCTGCCAATCCTACGTCAATAAGTGCTCTTCAACCATTCCTATTCCATTAATTTTTTTTGCTTATAAATATTTCCTTGGATCTATTTGGTTATTTGTAGCTTGAGCCTATGTTCTACTTTCCAAGGCTTATGACTATTATCCTAGTATACTTAGTATACTATGTCCTAGTATGAGCTAGTATTTGGTTATTTGTGGATTGACCCTATGTTCTACTTTCCAAGGCTTATGACTATTATCCTAGTATACTTAGTATACTATGTCCTAGTATGAGCTAGTATTTGGTTATTTGTGGATTGACCCTATGTTCTACTTTCCAAGGCTTATGCCTGTTGTCCTACTATAACCTAGTATTTGATTATTTGTGGATTGACCCTATGTTCTACTTTCCAAGGCTTATGCCTATTGTCCTAGTATAACCTAGTATTTGATTATTTGTGGATTGACCCTATGTTCTACTTTCCAAGGCTGTCCTGGCTTATGCCTATTGTCCTGGTATACTTACATTGACACTGACTCATACACTCAGCAGTTGGGAGGCATTTATGTTTTTCTGTGTTTATCTCTTGGGCCTAGCATAGTGCCTCACACATACATGCTGCAGTGGTTTTCTGTTGACTTCTTTGCCTGTTTGGTGGGCTGTGCATCCACAGTCAGCCCTGTGGGGAAGATGCTGTTTTATTCATCTTTATACCTCAGTGCCTGGAGTGGCCCCTGCCATGTCAGGTTCTCAATATCTATTGAGACTATGTTGAATGTGTTATTAAAGAATGAGATTTTAGAATCAAAATCTCTGTGCTATCCATGAGCATACCTTTATTTCCTCCATTACTAAGCTTTTGGAGGAAGAGCTTGACTTCTGTATCTGAATCAGTGTTGCAGACCTCACAGTGCCTAGCACTGTGTCTTGCACACAGTAGGTAACACACAAAAGTTGGAAAAAATGAAACAAGTCAAGTCCCGGCTCTAGTAGTTACTACTTGCGTGACTACTGGAAAAGCCAGTCATGTGCACCTTGTCTTTCGACCCCTGTGTGGCTGCATAAGGCGGTACCTCGGGCCAGACATTTCCTTCCAAAGAGATAAGGAGCCCTCACAACCTGAGCTGGGCATATCTCTTTGTTTGGGAATACCTTTCCCTGTTCAGACCTTGATAGGCGCATTGTTGTTCTACTTAAATGTGTGTGTCCTATGACACTCAGTCACCTCCACTGCTCTCTCTGTTCCTGGCAGGGAGGGAACAGAGCTCTTTGCCTGCTGCATGACAGAGGTATGTGCAGACCACTTCCCTGCATTAGCCAGAGCAAGACTCTCTGGCAATGTGGACTGATGCTCCCTATTGAAGCTAATCTGTTTCTTTTCCGTGTGATAAAGCCTTGCTCCATCAGTGTCTGAGTGAGTCATGTCTTCCTTGGTGACCCCGATGCCTGCAAACTCTGCAGCGGGTGGGCATTCTGGGACTGCTACTCCCAGTGGTAAGCATTGTTAAGCTCTTTGCTGTACACCAGGCATTGGAACTCCTCACCTGGAGGTGATAACAGGAGTTGCTTGTTTGGCAGTGACCTTCAGTAAGTTGCTTCCCTTTCATCCTCAGTTTCTTCATCTTTAAAATGGGAAAATATAATCATGTCATCTATGATAATAATAATAGCTAATACTCTAAAATTCTTTGTGTATTATTATTTCTATTCTACAGATTAGGAAACTGAGACACAGAGCAGTTAAGTGAGTTACTCAGCACCACTTAGCAGGGAAGTGAGATGGTATGTGCACCTGGCATGTAGTTATTGCTTAATAAATGGCTGAGTCACTGTGGTGATGACTATTGATGTCGTTATTCTTGTTATTATTACTGTTGTTGTTAAAATGGGCCTAGTAAAATCATATGCAGATAACTTCACTACTGCATTCTCCTAATTGGAAGTCTGCATCACCTTGGCCTGGAGACAGAAGCAGAAGCAGAGACTTACTGTCTTTTTTTTTTTTCAAGACGGAGTCTTGCTCTTGTTGCCCAGGCTGGAGTGCAATGGCACGATCTTGGCTCACTGCAACCTCTGCCTCCTGGGTTCAAGCAATTCTCCTGCCTCAGCCTCCTGAGCAGCTGGGATTACAGGGGCCCACCACCACGCCCAGCTAACTTTTGTATTTTAGTAGAAATGGGGTTTCACTATGTTGACCAGGCTGGTCTCGAACTCCTGACCTCATTATCCACCTGCCTCTGCCTCCCAAAATGCTGGGATTACAGGTTTCCGGCCCAGATACTTATTGTCTAAGCATTCAGGGGCTACTAAGATGCAGAAGGTGGCCATGCGATCTTTTCAAATTCCTTGCAATTGACCAGTGTAGGCTAGTGTACATACAATTTGGCTAAAATTGTGCTCCTGTAAGTCCCATCTCCCTAGAGTTCCACACGGGAACACTGGGACTGTCCCTCCTTCAAGAGTCACTAGCAGAGGCCGGATGCGGTGGCTCACGCCTGTAATCCCAGCACTTTGGGAGGCCGAGGCGGGTGGATCACGAGGTCAAGAGATCGAGACCATCCTGGTCAACATGGTGAAACCCCGTCTCTACTAAAAATACAAAAATTAGCTGGGCATGGTGGCACGTGCCTGTAGTCCCAGCTACTCGGGAGGCTGAGGCAGGAGAATTGCTTGAACCCG
>PVKV010033439.1:0-18758 GCA_004027835.1 Alouatta palliata
GCTTACGCCTGTAATCCCAGAACTTTGGGAGGCCAAGGCAGGTGGGTCACCTGAGGTCAGGAATTCAAGACCAGCCTGGCCAACACGGCGAAACCCTGTTTCTACTAAAAATACAAAAAGTAGCCGGGCGTGCTGGCGTGTGCCTGTAATCCCAGACTCTCGGAAGACTGAGGCACAAGAATCACTTGAAACAGGGAGGCAGAGGTTTCAGTGAGCTGACAACGTGCCACTGCACTCCAGCCTGGGCGACAAAGTGAGACTCTGTCTCAAAGCAAACAAACAAAAAATTTCAAAGTCTATCTAAAATATGGCATGATGGCCACTTTATGCTTCCCCTGTCACTGCCCGGCTGACTGTGCCACCTGAGGACAGCATGCTTCAGGAAAATGCCTGAGCCTTCCGGACACATGTGGGCTGCGTCCGTGGGCTGTGACGGGGAACTGACCACCACTGACATTGTCAGAACTAGACATTTCCATTGGTGTAACACTGCAACCAGAAAAGAAACAATTCAAACACACAAATAAAAGAGCAGTTAGGCACTACAACCTCCTAATCAAAGACAAATTATAAGAAGTTCAAATATACACAGAGATATCAGGAGACATTTTATTCCAAGGTCTGCAAAAAAGGAATCAACCCATCAGCCCAAAATGAGTAGGTGGTCTCCAGTATATTGGAATTTGCTGTAGATACTTTCGTCCAGGTATTGCTTTATATATTTTTTAACAATTAAAAATAGAGCTGGGTGTGGTGGCTCATGCCTATAATCCCAGCATGTTAGGAGGCCAAGGCAGGAGGATCACTTGAGCCCAGGAGTTCAAGATCAGTCTGGGCAACACAGTGAGATCCTGTCTCCACAAAAAAATAATTTTAAAAAAATTAGCCAAGGATGGTGGCATGTACCTGTGATCCTAGCTACTCGGGAGGCTGAGGTGGGAGGATCACCTGAGCCCAGAAATTTGAGGCTGCAGTGGGCTGTGACTGCACCACTGCACTCCAGCCTGGCGGCACAGCAAGACCCTGTCTCTAAAAAAAATTATTTTTAATTAACAGTATATTTTAGTGGCATTTCAACTGAACTTTGCAGAAAACCTGTAGCACCTCTGTAGAGTACTCCACAATATAGCATATATCACCCTGTTCTAAAAGTATATTGGAGTGGGAGGAGAGCTGGAGAAAGAACATGCTTCCCTGACCTACAGCAAAGAGCAAGGTTTTGTAGGAAATGTGGAGCTACAGCAAGGGCCTTTTCTCCTTTTCAAGGAGAAAGCTAGTGAGCATGAGACTTGAATGACTGGTGTCAGAAACCACTGCTTATGGCTGCAGGATAAACAAAGTGCATGTGTCATCTTTGGTTTCTGTTGTGTGTTTCGTTCCTTGGCTGTCCTTGAGAGAATTAGTCATGACCAACCCTCACTGAGTATTTACTTTGTGTCAGGCACTATTCTAAGAACCTAACATGTATTAATTCATTTAATCCCTACAACAACCTTAGGAAGTAGGCCCTCTTGAAGACAAAAGATTCTTGGCATCCTGGATGCTGGAGTCAAACTGAGGGTCCCATTCTGGGTATTTCAGACCATGGGACTCCTTCTAGGATCACTCAGAGGCTGAATTAACAGGGCAAGGAAGGTGGCTGAGAGACATGCTCTGTTAAACATGACCTAAGATGGAAAACCTGAAAAAGTCTTGCTTAAATAAAATTTTACAGGAAGGAGGGTAGAAATAACTCTTCAGAAATGGGGTCAGTCAGTTTTCCTCATATGATCTCATTTGTGTCCAACCTTTACTTATCTCCCTAGAATCTGGGGATGGGGGCTGAAGGGGGCCTAGGGAGGGACTGAGAGAGGGACAAAGGGAGGGAAAGCAGGAGGAGTTTAGGGTGGAGGCTTGCTGCCGCTTGGCCTTGGGAAAGGAAGGAGTGCCCAGGCTGTTCTTCTCACCAGCTTTGCCTTTCTTTGTGTCCAAATCTAGGAGTAACAGTGCAAGCCCTTTCCACAGTTCCTGTCATGTTTAGCTACTGGGTGAGTGTGAAACCACAAGCCATCTCCTTGGTGTTGAAGGTTCCTGTCCAGCTCCCAACAAGTGAACAGATGCCTCAAGTCTGGACACCAGTGCCACTGACCATCCCCAACAACTGTCCTCCCCTTTAGAGATCAGCAGGGTCCCCTCTCAGGACTGTCTTCATAGCCGATCTTTGCTCCAGTATGGTAGACAGTAGTCACATGTTGCTATGTGACTTGCATTATAGTTCCACTGTACCGTGGTTCTAGACCAGCCTTAATCTCCACCAGAACTTACCTGTCTGGTGACTCATTCCTGCAATGCCTTGCTGGGGAATTGACAAGCCAATGTCTTCTGAAATAAGAATGATTTTTGAGGTAGGAATGATAATCATGACGCATTATATTACCTCTCCAAGGGAAAAACACAATTCAGAAGGGGAATCCTGAAGTTGGATGCTCTTTCCCAAGTGAATAAATCTCAAGCACTAAAAGTTTCAGACATGATTTCCAGCCTGTAGAGGAAAATTTTTGTATGGAGCTGGGAGTGTGCTAAGTCCCTGCTCATCCAAGCAGATACTCTCATGATTTAAGAAGCAGTGGAAATACCACCTGTTCGAACACACTTCCTCAAACTGTGTTCATAAATCCATTATTAGCGAGTGACTCCGTCCTTACCTGTTCCTGCGAATGCATTCACTATTTACAAGTGCCCTGAGACCTCAAGATGCCTGAATTTATCAGACTGGCTACCACTCTAACCAGACAACTGAGACTTCAGGAGAGGATCGGATTCCTAGCAGTGAGCTGGGGGCAGTGGGGTGACAGAAGAAAGAAAACAGTGAAGAGGGGAGCTTTAGGGAAACCGACAGCAAACTTCGTCTGCCTCAGCATTTTGCCAAGGACAGCCCTGAATGTCACAGCCAACAGGAAGGACAGAGAGGAGGACAGGCAGGGGCAGGACAAGTCAGTGAGTCAGCCTGGCCACCCTCAATGAGACGTGACAAGGAGGCACCTTGATGGTGGCCTGGGGCCCTTGGCTAGGCCTAACCTCCTGGGAGGTGGGGGGCGGGGGGCGTTAAGATCTTTCTGCAGTTGGGGATAGCCCATGCTCATTCCATCTCTAATGTAGGGATACCAGGCCCATAACTGTGTCCTTCCCATCTGATTCTGGCCTCAATTTTTCTAATGAATCAGCAATACACCTGCAGTTTTCTTTGCTTTACAAAGATTGGCTTCTGGGTCTTCTGTGGCCAGCACCTTTCCCAATCCATGCCTCTGTTTTCTGATATGGTAAAGCCACTGAAAATGACAAATATTATAGCCAGGAAGAGGCACTGTTCAGAGAAAATGTCTAAAAGAAGTAGGGTTTTGTGTGTGTGTGTGTGTATGTTGTTTTTTTTTTTTTTTGAGACGGAGTCTTGCTCTGTCACCAGGCTGGAGTGCAGCGGCACAATCTCGGCTCACTGCAACCTCCGCCTCCTGGGTTCAAGCGATTATTCCGCCTCAGCCTCCCAAGTAGCTGGGACCAGAGGCGCGTGCCACCACGCCCAGCTAATTTTTGTATTTTTAGTAAAGACGGGGTTTCACCATGTTGGCCAGGATGGTCTCGATCTCTTGACCTTGTGATCCGCCCACCTCGGCCTCCCAAAGTGCTGGGAGTAGGTTTTCAACAATGCAGTTTTCCCTTTTCTGTCTCCACCAGGCCAAACCTCAGGACACTTTAAACCTATGCCAGCTTTTAAACAATGACCTTGCCGCCACTGTCGCGAGCCATCCCAGGAGGTTTGTGGGTCTGGGAATGTTGCCCATGCAGGCCCCTGAGCTGGCAGTGAAGGAGATGGAGCGCTGTGTGAAAGAGCTGGGCTTTCCTGGGGTCCAGATTGGTTCCCACGTCAACGAGTGGGACCTGAACGCGCGGGAGCTCTTCCCTGTCTACGCGGTGAGTAGGCGGGGCTGCTCAACCAACGCCAGCCATCCAGCGCCTGGGCCCGGGAGGTGAGGCACCCCTTCACTGGGAGGGGAGAGCAGTGCCCACGACTTACCAGATATAGGTAAAAGATGTGGAAATAGCCCCCACAAAGGAGCGGGCCATTCCAAAGAGGAACTAGTAGAATGGTTCCTAGGCCAGCGCTGAGTTAACACAGTGAAATCTCTTGTCCTTCCTTCCCCCTTGCCCTCCTTTTAATCTTTCACTTGGAAGCCAAAATACCCTCTTCACAGCCAGTGTGCAAAAGAATCGTGTTAATGACATGTAAAAAAAAAAAATTTCAGCCAGGTGCAGTGGCTCCCACCTGTAATCCCAGCACTTTGGGATGCCCAGGTGGGTGGATCACTTGAAGCCAGGAGTTCAAGACCAGCCTGAGTAACATAGCAAAACCCTGTCTCTACTAAAAATACAAAAAAATTAGCCAGGCATAGTGGCATGTGCCTATAGTCCCAGCTACTTGGGAGGCTGAGGCATGAGAATCTCTTCAACCCGGGAGATGGAGGTTGCAGTGGGCCAAGATTGTGCCACTGCACTCCAGCCTGGGTAAGAGAGCAAGACTCCATTTCAAAAAAAAAAAAAATCTGCTTTGGAAAAAAAATACTTATCATTTGTCAAAATTATAAAATAATTTGGAAGAAATTGCGGAAAACACAGAAAAGTATAAAGATGAAAACAAACATTACCCATAATCCAGCCTCTCAAAGATAAGCTGCCACTGTTATAGCACATATTCACTTTTTTTGATATGCATATATCTATATTTTAATGAAATTGAAATTCTGTTACACATGTGATTTTGTATGCTAATTCAAAATTTCCAACATAAGTGAAAATTCTTTTAATGAATGATTTTTAAATAACTGCAGAATATTCCAGTATATGGCTATGTTTTGATTTATTTAACCAATCTGTAATTAAGATCCTTTTTAAATCAGGTATTTTGGAAAATGTTAACATTTGGTGAAACTAGGTGGTGGGCATATGGATGCTCATTGTGTTATTATTTATGCTTTCTATATTTAAAATATTTCATGGTAAAATGTATTTTCAAAAATTCAGTGCTATTCATTTCTAAAATATCCAACCTCAAGTGTCCACAGTTTCACAGTCATCTCCATCAGTCTTCTTCTTCTTCCTCCACTTTCGATTCTTTCTATAACCAAACCTTCTCATCTCGGTGCTAAGTAAGATTCACAATGCATAATTCTTTACTCAACTGCATTTTTTAATGTTGTATTTCCCTCCTAGAATTATAATATTGCTTTCTATTATTTTGATTATAAATGCAGAATCTTCAATAATGTTTGAAGGACTAGATGTTTGTGGACTCACCAGGCGGTGTGATTACTGATCATTTACTCATTTAGCATTTACTGAGGTCTAACTACAGGCAAAAAATTTTCCATGTTTGTATCTATGGCGATTGCCCACCAGTCAGGGGATTGCCCGTTAAATTGCCTCCTAATGACTTGAAAGATTTAATGTTCCTCAAAATATTGAACCCCCTGAAGCTTACTGGCTGCAGTGGTTTAGCTGATGCAGTGAATGTTTTCTAGAAACTTTAATGAGCTTTAAAAGAGGATTTATTTACTTATGCATCCAAGTTGTTTCAGCACAGTGTGAGGGAGACTTCAGCTGCAAGTCATTTTAGCATTCACTGGATTTGGGCTTGTGAATTATTAAGGGGCTTAGAAAGCAACAGGAGCTAGTTGGGGTCCACACGGATATTTTCATTTGTGTGACTAGCTCGACCCATCAATCATTCTAACTGGGCTGTTTTGGGGACATCCAGTCTCTGAAGGGATTCAGGAGCACATCCTGTCCCCAGGCGACTCATCATGTCCTGGGGGTGGCAGGATATTTGTTTGGTTAGCAAGGTTTGCCTGCCTCTATGCTCTCTGGCTTGCGTCAATAATGTGCTGAAATGAATTATCATGAGCTAAGTTGGCTTTGTCATTTCAAGGTGATCCTGGCACTCCAAAGGTCTAACTGTCCCTTTATCTCCTACACCTTCCTTTTTAGTGAGTAAACCCAATCACACACGCTCAGGTAAGTTTTCAGGTGCAAAAACAACTTTGTTACTGGTATAAGGCAGACAGAATGGTAGTGCCAACTGCCCAGCTCACCATCTATCAGCCACAAGGCCTGAGTAAGTTAGCCTCTATCTGCCTTAGTTCTCTTCTCTGTAAAACGAGGGCAGTAAAAGTGTGCATCTCATAAAAAATTAATCTAGTTAATAATTGTAAAATTCTCATAACAGCTGTGGCACATAGTAAGTTTGCAGTCAATGTTAGTTATAATTGCGAGAGTATAACTTCTTTTTCTATTCTCTACAAAGCCTCACATATAGAAGGAGATCAACAATATGTTAATTTGAATTGAACAGAAATTAGCATGGGAGGAAGATTGGTATCAAAAAACTACCTACTGGGTACTATGGTTATTACCTGGGTGATAAAATAATGTGTACACCAAGCCCCTGTGACATACAATTTACCTATATAACAAACCTGCACACGTACACTGAACATAAAAGTTAACAAAAAATAAAATAAAAAGGAAAATTTTTTAAAAAGAAAAGACCCACCAAAGGCACATAGAATGAAGCTGTATCAAAATGAGGAGTCAAATCCCACTGAGATACCATGACCATCTTTGCCAAACCCAAACCATCCCAAGAAGTCAGTATTTTCTTTCCAGCCTACATATATTATCAGAAACCAATTAGCTTCTCTCTCTTTAAAAGGCTTATATCTCTTCTGCTCCCCAGGACCTGTTGAATTAAAAGTCCTTTCTTCAAGTTACCCTTTTCCTGACACTTCCAGAATCCCCTGTTGTCCCAAAATTGGTTTTCCAATTTAAAAATGCTCACGTACACAACTCACATTGCATCAGCCTGGTTAGCACAAATATTTATGTATGAGAATAGGATGAGTCACTGCAGAACCTCAATATATGTGGTGAAGAATTATTCCAAGGGAAATCTCTTTTGAATCTTGATGAGCACTAATATTCAATGCCTGTTGAGGGGACTTCTTTTAATTAAACTTTTTGTTGAATAAAGGTCATTCCATCCAGATGGTATTTCCATTTTCAGAAGGCCCTGGAGCATGCCCATGACATTCATCTCAGGACCTGTCTGGCTAAGGCATTGATCTCTTCCCTCTCTGAGGTCATCTCACTCACAGCAGACTGTTCAGAGACTCTGCTGGGCTCCTGGGGCTGTATGAATGCCTGTAGACCCCAGGGATTCCACTCAGGGCTGGGCTCTGAGTAGTCAGGTGGCTTGGGTCAGGCCAGCCAGCCCCAGCCCAGCACTGAGCCTTTAGCGCCAGCCCATCACTTCCTCACTTTCCACAGACTCAGGTTTTCAAGTTGGGAAAAGGAGGGGGCCGGGCACGGTGGCTCACGCCTGTAATCCCAGCACTTTGGGAGGCCGAGGTAGGCGGATCACGAGGTCAAGAGATCGAGACCATCCTGGTCAACATGGTGAAACCCCGTCTCAACTAAAAATACAAAAAAATTAGCTGGGCGTGGCGGCGCGTGCCTGTACTCCCAGCTACTCGGGAGGCTGAGGCAGGAGAATTGCTTGAACCCGGGCGGCAGAGGTTGCAGTGAGCCAAAGTCGCGCCACTGCACTCCAGCCTGGCGCCTGGTGATGAGTGAGACTCTGTCTCAAAAAAAAAAAAAAAAAAGGAGGGGGCACTCTCACCCTGACTCCAAGGATATAGTCATTTACAGGCAGTCCCTCCAAAAGAGCAGAACGAGTTGGAGCCAGCAGGGAAAATTTCCCCTACATTTCAGGTGTGGGATTAGTCCTTGAGCATTTTGCTTTCAGCCAAAACATTTGAATGATGGATGTTTCCTGACACTTGCTTTATCAAACGATAAATTAAGTTGATCAACCTCAATGGTGAATCTACCAACCCCCTTTGTTAATTCTAAGTGTCCCTTTTATTTTCCAAGCAGGAGCAGTTTATCACTATTTCTTTTATATAGATCATAAAACAATTTCAAAAGCATTTTAGTTTATGTATGCAGACCAATATAGACTCAAAGAAAAGCAGTTTCCCCAAAACAGTACCTGGTATCTGCTCACTCATCAAAGTAACCCGCTCTCTCTCTCTCTCTCTCTCTCATTGCTTCTTTGAAGGCAGCCGAAAGGCTGAAGTGTTCCTTGTTCGTGCATCCCTGGGACATGCAAATGGATGGACGAATGGCCAAATACTGGCTCCCTTGGCTCATAGGTTTGTGTCTCCGTGGGGTCTGGAACAGAGGACCAACTCTTGGGTTTGTCCAATCATCTATGGAAACCTATTATGTCAAATAGGGAAAGTATGAATAATTAACAGGACTATGAGCAATAGTAGCTATCACTTGCTGAGCTCTTACTTGGATTAGTGCTATATATTACCTCATTTAATTTTAAACATATCCAGTACCATCATAAATAAATCATATATTTCATCTATGAAGTTGACATTATAATGACCATTTCACAGATGGAGAAACTGAGGCTTGGAGTGTTTAGGTAAGTTGCCCAAGTCACACAGTTAATACATGAAAATGTAATTTATACAGATATGTCTGACTCCAAAGCCAGTCTTGCTACACAGACTACCAAAGAGGCTTCAAAAAATGTAACCATGCCTATCTAGATTTTTGTGGAAGATAATAATAGCATCAGCTCATATAAATGAGAACCCTGGAATTAAAAGTATAAGGTCAACCTCCACCACCCAAAGATCTGAAATATTAGATAAAAGATGACCCAGGCTTGCAATTTTCCTAGTATCTGCTTCTCTCTTCTGCCCTCTGGCTCCTGCACTACCCATAGTTCCATGGAAGGGTAGAGGAGAAAACTCCATTTGCTCTATCCAATCTCTCATTACCAGTTGTGATAAGAAGGATAGGGAACAGATGTAAAATTCTGGAGCTATCGGTGAAAAATACAGCTCATCTATAAATCCAATGAAAACTTGGTCCCCAAATGAAAAGGGCTGGATTATTTTTTCTTTTTCTTTTTCTTTTCTTTCTTTTTTTTTTTTTTGAGACAGAGTCTCATTCTGTTGCCTAGGCTGGAGCACTGTGGCACAATCTCCGCTCACTGCAACCTCCACCTCCCAGGTTCAAGTGATTCTCCTGCCTCAGCCTTCCAAATAGCTGGGATTACAGAGGTGCAACACCACGCCTAGCTAATTTTTGTATTTTTAGTAGAGACAGAGTTTCACCATGTTTGGCCAGTCTGGTCTTGAGTTCTTGGCCTCAAGTGATCCACCCACCTCAGCTTCCCAAAGTGATGGGATTACAGGTGTGAGCCACAGCACCAGAACTGGATTTTCTTTAAGGAGACCATTCTTCTTTCTCTCCTCAGCCCAATTAGTACAATTACTAATTATGAAGTAATCAAAATGGCAACCACCATGAAGAATTAAATGGGGTGATATCTAGGAAGTCAAAAAACGGAATTTTAGTTCCAGCTTAGTCTCTATTTCACTGTATTTCCTGTAGTAAATCACTTTACCTCCATGGGCCCCAGTCCCTCACCAATAAAATGAGAATGCTGATCTGGATTCCCCCAAAGGTCTCTTTCTACTCTGATGTTTTCTATATTCCTGTGATTGTTGTTGGAAACCAAAGTATTTAGTAAAGCAGCTTCCTACTCATTCCACCAAATTCTTGGGCAGTAACTAACAGAACGAAATAACCCAAGATGCCCAGATACTGTCAAGTTTCAAAGAAAAATGTCACCCTTATTCACAAAACTTTGATAAGTTCCATAAGCTTATTTATACTGCAACAGGAGAGCATCTGCATAGTCATTTCATCATCCATTTATGCAGCACAAATGCACTGATTCCTTCCAGCATGCCACACCCTGTCCCAGTCACTGAGGATATAGACAGGAACAAAACCTCTGCCTTCATGAAGCTTTTATTCTGGTTAAAGGAAGGAGATTCTAAACAGATATATATATCCCAGGCGAACAGGCTAATTTTGGAATTTTAATCTGGATGCAAAGGTAGTTATTAGTGGAGTGGAGGATTCTCAGCAGAGAAGGGTCATGATCCGATTCACACTGTAAATATAACTCTGACTCCTGTGTGGAGAATGGATTGTGGGGTTAGGGTTCAAGTGATTACTAGAAAACAGAATCACAGAACTAGAAGTGATGCCATCCGGGTTAGGGTTCAAGTGATTACTGGAAAACAGAATCACAGAACTAGAAGAAGTGATGCCATCCGGGTTAGGGTTCAAGTGATTACTGGAAAACAGAATCACAGAACTAGAAGAAGTGATGCCATCCGGGTTATGGTTCAAGTGATTACTGGAAAACAGAATCACAGAACTAGAAGTGATGCCATCCAGGTTAGGGTTCAAGTGATTACTGGAAAACAGAATCACAGAACTAGAAGAAAGTGATGCCATCCATCTCCCTGCCTTCAGGAAGCTCTGCCCACAAACTTCTCCTAAATGGATATAAATTCATCATGCTTCCAGAATTCCCAGGCAGGTGGTGCTAGGGGTATCTCTGCTTGTGAAGCAGTGACCAGCCCCAGGCAGAATGAGCATCCTGTGAAGCCTCACTCCACAGCCTACAGAGTCAGGCTTCCCCAGAAGGTGCAGTGCACAGCTGTAGAGCGGTCAGATTTCTGAGTCATGGTCTGAAAAGCAGTCACTGGCAATGTTGCTTGGACTGACTCCTCAAGGGTAAAGGCATTAGACGTGGACCAGCTGCCTCTCCTAGGAGCACAAAGCACTTGAAATAATTCATTTTAATCCAGTTATTTTCAACCTCAGCTACAAGAGGCAGTAAAGATTTGGTAGGAATGATCATAATGATAGTCACTATTTAGCGAGCCTTTACTAAATGCCAAGGTACTGTCTGCCAAATCCTCAAAACAACCCACTGCAGGAACTCACCATTCTACAGATGAGGAAATTGAGAGAGAGGCAACTAGTATTTTTGCTGAGCACCTCCATTGTGAAATTCTGTCCAGGAACTTGGCTGACATCACTCTTCGCAAGGCTCCACAACAGTCTTGCAAAATGGGCAACACAAATGTCGTCTTACAGATGAAGTGCAGGCTCAGAGCCATGAAATAACTTGCCAGAGGCCAGGAAGCAGAAACTGGAGGAGCCAGGGTTCAGCTCAGACTCGGCATACTCCATCTGTCTCATTGCATCCCAAACTGAAGTTGGGAGAATTAAGGCAAAAGCCAGGTCCTCTGGCTCCTCAACTGCTCTAGCAATTAGACGACTCTCCCTGCAAGTGGCAAATAGGACATTTCACTTGGTTCTCCTTGCCAAAGTAATGCCTATAATACAGCCAAACAATGCCAGGGTACAGGGGCCTCAAGTTTCTTTACACTGACAATTCTCCAGCCACTAACATCACTGAACTTCTTCTTGTGTGGGGTGATCATCCCTGATCCTTGCAACTATTTCCTCTTCCAGGAATGCCAGCAGAGACCACAATAGCCATTTGTTCCATGATCATGGGTGGAGTGTTTGAGAAGTTTCCTAAACTGAAAGTGTGTTTCGCACATGGCGGTAAGACCCTATTTTTATTAGTCAGCTCAGGCTGTCATAACAGAATGCCACAGATTTGGGTGACTGTAAGACAACAGAAATTTACTTTCTCACAGACCTGGAGGCTAGAAGTTCAAGATCAAGGTGTTGGCAGGGTTGGTTTCTAGTGAGGGCTCTCTTCCTAGCTTGCAGACGGCCACCTTCCTCACATGGCCTTTTGTTTCTCCTCCTCTTCTTACAAGGACATCAGTACACCAGTATTGGATTAAGGCCCCACCTTATGACCTCATGTAACCTTAATTACCTCCTTAAAGGTCCTTTCTCCAAGTATAGTCAAATTTGGCGTTAGGGTTTCAGCATATGAATTTTGAAGGAATACGATTCAGTTCATCACCTCCTTCCAGCCATCATTCTAGTCACATGATGGTTTAGGGACCAAATTCTATTTTTGTAGGCAAGTTTAGTTCTGTTGTCACCGTTTTTGTCTTACTTTTTTTTCTGTTTTTTATTTAAATCCCTCTAGTTAGATCATGAGCTCTCCAGTCTGCAATAGTCCCTACTATTTTTCATTGTTTACAAATAGGCCTATTTCATTCATTTACACTGCCTGCCTGGTCCCTGTAGGCAATTGAATTTGTGACCCTTCAATAGACACAGACACACAGACAGAGACACACACACACACACACACACACACACACACACAAACACAAATATCAAACTATACATGTTACTCTCTATGCCTTTCCTTCTCAACAGCATAGAGAAGACATCTTTCCATGTCAACAAATACAGAGCTTCATCAGATGGCTTTGAGTATGGCCTTACATTTCATGGATACACCATCATGATTTAGATAGTCCCCAACTGATATGCTGTCTCAGTATTTTGCTATTATAATCACACTATATTTGAAAACTTTAATTGCATATCTTTACACATTTGTCGTCTCTCTTTAGGGTGAATTTCTCAAGTCTGAATTTCTAGATGAGTTATTGTCATTTCTTCCATCATCTCCCAGTGTTCAGAACACAATGGGTCCTTTGTAATTACTGTTAATCAGTTGGGCCACGGTAACTTCTTGCATGTAACATCAAGATGAAAGGAATCCTTTACAATCAACACTAGCCCCTCAGTCATGGGTTTTACTTGCAGGCGGTACCTTCCCCTTCACAGTGGGAAGAATCTCCCATGGATTTAGCATGCGCCCAGATCTGTGTGCCCAGGACAACCCAACGAACCCAAAGAAATACCTCGGTTCCTTTTACACAGATTCTTTGGTTCATGATCCTCTGTCCCTCAAGCTGTTAACAGATGTCATAGGAAAGGTAAGCCCAGTCTGCCACTTAGATGTCTCATGGGGAGCAGAATGCTGCATCAGCAACCCATTCCTTGGCCTCTCTCCAAAAAAGGAATGGAAGAAATGCATTAGATGAAAGGAGAGAGACAGTGAGGTTTGGGATTAGGGTTGCTTGCACAGGGGATTCTCTTCAAGGCCTCCCTCAACACAGAGTATATAATACTAAGAAACTATTACATATGCCAGGGAAATCCCAGATAATCTACATGGCTTGGTATTCTCCCACATCAGTTCCTCTTCCTTAGGGACATCTCTATATACACGCAACATGACACATGGCAATGTAGTAAGCAGGAAAGAATCACAAGTTTCAAAGTCAAATTGACCTGCGTTAAAATCCTGGCTGTACCTTCCACTAGTTGGGTAAACTGTGAATGCAACCGTCCTCATCCACTGCATGGAGAAAACTGGAAAACTGAAAGGGTAGAAATGCATAGTTGGGAAACTGCATTGGACAGGGAGTCAGGGGAAGATGATGAAGGGTCTTGTGTATCATGCCCTGAAATTTCTTCCTGGAATAATATGGCTTTTGATTCTCTCATTTAATTAAAAGACCAGCATGGTGGTACTTTAAAGCCCCCAAGATAAAGTCTTTCCTCTGATGTGGTCTCATCACAAATCTCTCTGTTTGTGGCACATCCACCTTTAAGTATTCTTTTAAAATGCTAACTCAGCAAGTTTGAGAATTTCTAGGGGAAAGGCCATAGTGAAAAGTCTAAAATATTTTGTATTTCAATTCCGTCTTATTACTTACAGATATCTATAGAAGATTTCCAAATTTTCCCAAGAGAAAAATCTTTGGGGTTAAAAGTTAAAATTTTGCAATATGACACTTGCGTTGAGTTTAGACTCTAAGGTTTAAAAAATCATGTCTAGCAAAAAGAGGCCCATCATTTGAAAGTTGCAAGTAGTGTCCAGAATGACATTTTATCTTGCATTAATGCTGACTGCTTCTGTGGCTTGAGAAAATCACCAGAACATAAATGTTAAGCATTTTAGCTTGGTAATCAATTATGTGGTTGAGCTGTGTCTTTGAGTTGTTTAGCTTTTGTGTCACCCCTGCAGAGATGGATGGCTAGCAATTGGTTGTGACTGTTGATTTTTTTGGTTTGGATGGAGCATGATGAGGAGGTCAGTAAGCAGAAGACTGTACAGGGCAGAAAATGAAAGAAACTTTGTGGGCTCTGGACATTGAGCAATGGAGGAAAGGAAGAGGGAACATCATGTGGAATTGGGGAAAGGGCTGTTCTTATTACATCCCATCAAGCCTAGAACCCCTTAGTATTCTTGGAAACTGAAACAACAGGAGAAAACACCATTGGCAAATCCAAAGCCCAGGCCAATATCCATGATGGACATCAATGTGAAATTCTTCAATAAAATACTGGCAAACCGAATCCAAGAGCAGATCAAAAAGCTTATCCATCACAATCAAGTCAGCTTCATCCCGGGGATGCAAGGCTGGTTCAACATACAAAAATCTATAAATATAATCCATCATATAAACAGAACCAAAGAAAAAAACCACATGATTATCTCAATAGATGCAGAGAAGGCCTCTGACAAAATCCAACAATCTTTATGCTAAAACCTCTCAATAAACTAGATATCAATGGAATGTATCTCAAAATGATAAGAGCTATTTATGACAAACCCACAGCCAATATCATACTGAATGGGCAAAAACTGGAAGCATTCCCTTTGAAAACTGGCACTAGACAAGGATGCCCTCTCTTACCACTCCTATTCAACATAGTATTGGAAGTTCTGGCCAGGGCAATCAGGCAAGAAAAAGAAATAAAGAGTATTCAACTGGGAAAAGATGAAGTCAAATTGTCTCTGTTTGCAGACGACATGACTGTGTATTTAGAAGACCCCATTGTCTCAGCCCAAAATCTCCTTAAGCTGATAAGCAACTTCAGCAAAGTCTCAGGACACTATAAGCACCTTCAATGAGCACCCAGTGCAATATACATTGGCCAGGGGACAGGAGCAGAAGAGGAAAAATACGGCAACCACTTCATGGTAACCAGTGGATAGAGTAGTTGGTGAGCACATGTGAATACATTCCTTTAGGGACCTCCAGAAAAACACAGCAGGTACTTTACAAAGTTCTTGGTGCTGAGATCTTACATTCAAACTATGAAAGCTTGAGCTATAATCATTTGGACATCAAAAGCAAATGTGGCCAGGCGCAGTGGCTCACGCCTGTAATCCCAGCACTTTGGGAGGCCAAGGTGGGTGAATCACCTGAGGTCAGGAGTTCAATAGCAGCCTGGCCAACATGATGAAACCCCACCTCTTAAAAAAAAAAAAAAAAAAAGAGCAAATGTGATCTTATTTTATGTAATCTCATAGACTTGTGGATCCAGGACATAGAAGCAGTATATATTAATAATTTAGATTTTTTTTAAATATTAATGTTTCTTCATTCTAGTCATACTCACATTAGCAAATTCTCTTTTAAAACAATCCCCAAATCAGAATGGCTAAGGAAAGTCTTAGATGGACATCTGGGCTAGAGAGCAGCCTGGCCAGATTTGAGCAAGAAGACAGAATGCTGTGGAGGCAGGTCTCTAGAAAGAAAATAATCCAACTGATGAATTATTTGATCTGTCTGAGAGTTGGAAATACTTATTGACAGACATTTAACAGATCTGTTGGTGCATTAGGAATGAAAGCAGGATATATATAGAAAATTAAGCAAATGAAAGAAAAGGAAATAATTAACTCTAAGAAAACAAAAAAAATCTATATGAGTGGCATTAATCACTGTACATTATTTGACTCAGCAGTGAGCAACATTTGTTGTCATAATAGGGTGAATATTAAGTACTGGTTTAACTGAAAATCATAATTCTATTAAGAAAATAGGGACAGTGATGTAAGAAAGAAACTCTCAATGACCATAATGGGAAATCAGTAAATATTCTCTATCTAAAGTTAGTAAATTAAGACACAATAGTATAAGCTTATTATCTGGGATTATAAAGGTAATTGTCAAATGATGCAAGCTAAAATGGGAAAAGTGGCTACCTTAAGGGATAAGAGTTGGGAAAGTGAGCCAGGGTTTCACTCTGTTACCCAGGCTGTAGTGCAGTAGATGATCACAGCTCAGTGCAACCTCCACCTCCCGGCTCAAGGCATCCTCCCACCTCAGCCTCCCGAGTAGCTAAGACTACAGGCACACACCACCACACCCGACTCATTTTTGTATTTTTTGTAGAGACAGGGTTTTACCATGTTGCCCAGGCAAGTCCTGGACTTAAGCAATCTGCCTGCCTTGACTTCCCAAAGTGCTGGGATTACAGGCATGAGTCACCATGCCTGGCCAAAAAATGTTTTTAAAAAAGAGCTGCTTTTGAAAATAGAGATTTTTAGTAATATTTGATTGTTTATGTATAAACATTACTTTGATAAGTACAAATTTTTTTTTTTTGAGACGAAGTCTTTCCCTGTCACCCAGGCACGATCTCAGCTCACTGCAACCTCCGACTCCCAGGTTCAAGCGATTCTCCTGCCTCAGCCTCCCAAGTAGCTGGGATTATAGGTGCGCACTACCACACTCAGCTAATTTTTTTGTATCTTTAGTAGAGATGAGGTTTCAACATGTTGGCCAGGCCGGCCTCAAACTCCTGACCTCGTGATCCACCCACCTCAGCCTCCCAAAGTGGTGGGATTACAGGCATGAGCCACCACACCCAGCCAATAAATACAAATTTTAAATAACATCTTAAGAATATACAGATATATGTTATATATAAAGAACCAAAACAATTATCGAGCACCTACTATTTCTAAAACTCTGCTATTTGGTCAAAAAGTATTTAAATTACATAATCTCTTGGCTTCCTTCCACCTCTAAAATTCTTTTGCTTTTGAGTGCTTTGCTTTGATTTTTAAACACGGATGCAAAGAATGTCGGTTATAGATTATCAGTCTATCACTGTGAGAAATAGAAAAAAAGAAAAACTATAGTGCCTCCCTATATTAATTTGATCACAGAAAATACACCTCACATATTTAAGTGGACAGATTTTTGAGGAGTTGGTTATATGCTCATTACAGGTATATCATAATTTTGGCTAGATCCATTCGTAACCTACTGCTGTGTAATTACATACTCATACGTCACTTAACAGTGAAGATATGCTCTGAGAAATGTATCATCAGGCAATGTGTGAATATCACACATTGTGGCTGTGTGAATATCACAGTGCCCTTACACAAACTTCTGTGGTACAGCCTACTACACACCTAAGCTATATGGTATATCCTAGTGCTCCTAGGCTACAAACCTGTACTTGTTACTGTACTGAATACTGTAGGCAACTGTAACCCAATGGTAAACATTTGTGTATGAAACATATCTAAACGTAGAAAAGGGAAAGTAAAAAGAAGGTGTAAAAGATTAAGACTGTATAGGGCACTTATCATGAATGGAGCTTGCAGGACTGGAAGTGGCTCTGTGTGAATCAGTGAGTGAGTAGTGAGTGAATGTGAAGGCCTAGGACACTACTTTACATTACTGTAGACTTCATAAACACACTACACTTAGGCTATGCTAAATTTATATTTTTTATTTTTATTTTTTATCTTTTGAGATGGAGTCTCACTCTGTTGCCCAGGCTGGAATGCAGGGGCGCAATCTTGGCTCACTGCAACCTCTGCCTCCTGGGTTTAAGTGATTCTCCTGCCTCAGCCTCCTGAGTAGCTGGGACTATAGACACGTGCCACCACACCCGGCTAATTTTTTGCATTTTTTTAGGAGAGACGGGGTTTCACCATGTTAGCCAGGATGCTCTGGATCTCCTGATGTCATGATCCGCCCACCTCAGCCTCCCAAAATGCTGGGATTACAGGCATGAGCCACACGCCCAGCCACCATGCCCAGCCAAGTTCTTTTTTTTAATTTTCTTTCTTCAATAATAAATTAGCTTTCTGTAACTTTTTTACTTTATAAAGTTTTAATTTTTTTATATATATATATTTTTTTTTATTGCATTTTAGGTTTGGGGGTAGATGTGAAGAACATGCAAGATTGTTGCATAGGTACACACATGGCAGTGTGATTTGCTGCCTTCCTCCCCATCACCTATATCTGGCATTTCTCCCCATGCTATCCCTCCCCAACTCCCCACCCCCCGCTGTCCCTCCCCTTTTTCCCCCCGACAGACCCCAGTGTGAGATGCTGCCCTCCCTGCGTCCATGTGTTCGCATTGTTCAACACCCGCCTATGAGTGAGAATATGTGGTGTTTGATTTTCTGTTCTTGTGTCAGTTTGCTGAGAATGATGGTTTCCAGGTTCATCTATGTCCCTACAAAGGACGCGAACTCATCGTTTTTGATGGCTGCATAATATTCCACGGTGTATATGTGCCACTTTTTCCCTGTCCAGTCTATCATCGATGGAGTTTTAAATTTTTTAAACTGTTAGACTCTCTTGTAATAACACTTAGCTTAAATAAGAACACACTATACAGCTGTACAGAAATATTTTCCTTATATCCTGATAAGCTCTTTTATATTAAAAAATTTTTTGCTTTTTAAACTTTTTTGTTAAAATCTAAGACTCAAACACACACATTAGGCTAGGCCTATACAGGGTAAGGATCATCATCGCTGTCTTTCACCTCCACGTCTTGTCCCACTGGAAGGTCTTCAGGGGCAATAACACACCTGCAGCTGTCATCTCCTATGACATTGTGTTCTTCTGGAATACCTCCTGCAGGACCTGCCTGAGGCTGTTTTATGGTTAATTTTTTTAATAAGTAGAAGGAGCATACTCTAAAATAATGATAAAAAGGATAATATAGAAAATATATAAGCCAGTGCCATAGTCATTTATATCATTACCAAGTCTTAAATA
>PVKV010033440.1:0-18720 GCA_004027835.1 Alouatta palliata
CCTCACCCCACCTCACCCACCTCACCCACCTCTGGGCTCCCTGAATATACTGATAGGGGATTCATCACACTTTGTTGTACTCATTTGTTCTTGGGTCTTTTCCCAACTAAACTGCATGCTCTTTGAGGGCAAGGAGTGTGTCTTGTTCACTCTTATATCACTGCTGCCCAGCATGAAGCCCAATATATGACAGGCTCTCAATCCAACTTTGTGTGGAATGACTTAAAAGGAGAGCTAAATAGGCTGGGAGCAGTGGCTCATGCCTATAACCCCAGCACTTTGGGAGGCCAGGGTGGGTGGATCACCTGAGGTCAGGAGTTTGAGACCAGCCTGACCAGCACGGAGAAACCCTGTCTCTACTAAAAATACAAAATTTGCTGGGTATGATGGCACACACCTGATTACCAAGCTACTCGGGAGGCTGAGGCAGGAGAATCACTTCAATCCAGGAAGCAGAGGTTGCGGTGAGCCAAAATCACACCACTGCGCTTCAGCCTGGGCAACAAGAGCAAAACTCCATCTCAAATTAATTAATTTAAAAAACACCTTTCCCCACTATACTGTAGCGTCACCTTTGTCATCAATCAAGTGGCTGTACGTGTGTTTTTCCAGTTTCTGGACTGTTTTGTCCCATGGGTTAGTTCATCGTCCTGCTTCCTAAGGCGAAGAGCCTGCTACATACGTACCCTGTGCAAATAAACAGCAAAATGTAAGCCAATAACAACTTGATGCAATGCCACGCCCACTTGAGAGCCTGAGCTGAGGCGTCGGAGGAGGCAGCCAGGCTGTAAGCTGAAGCTGCAGGTGAGCAGGAAACTAGGGTCTCAACCAGGAGAGGGCTGTCAAGGAATAGAAGGTTGCAGCCAGCTCTGAGAACCTATACACCTCACAGGCATGAACAAGGGGAGAGCTGTCAGTGTAACGAGGCAAGCTGAAAGGCAGAAAGGCAAGCTGCGGAGCCAAGTCAGGGAAGCTCAGGCATTGCCTGAAATACCTGGGCTGAATTCACTGGCCCTTACTGCTATGGCATCTGGTTCTTATCCCTACCTGCAGCTTTTGGGGAAGATCTCCTGCTGAGCAGCTCAAGGCATCAGGGGGCTTCTGACAGCTGGGACTTGGAAAACTGCGGAGGATCAGGAAGAGGGAGACGCTGAGAAATGCTTCAATGTCTGTGTGCCTTCGCTGGGAAATGCAGATAAGTGAATAGGTCTCAGGTGGGGACTATGAGACTGTGTGTGGCACCTGGCCCTCCTAAAAGGCCAGCTGTTACTCAGCACCAGGCAAGCATTGTCAGCTCTGTCAGTTTTCCAAGAGAAGCTGCAAATCCAGACTGAGTCACAATTTTTAGGTATTGGCAGCTAATTTGTTAAAGTTATAAACACTGTGAGTGACCTAAAACTCATCTCCAGATCATGTCTAGCCATATCTGATTCAGTATCTAAGTGGTATCTTTGAACCCAATGGAGGGAGAAACAAATTCTGGTATTCCTAAGTCCTGGGTGAACCTACAGGATTGTTCAGATATTAGGAGGAGAGTGTGGAGGTGACCACTAGACCCTGAGAAAATTTCCTGTGAAAAATGACTGAGAAGTAAATGTGGTCCCCTGCTGGGTTACTTTTTGGAGTATAATTGCATTTTAATAATCTGAGGCTGATTCCGGAGGTAATAATTGTCTGGTTCTCACATTGGGTTTGTGTTGATTTTGGAAAATGTGTCGACACTATTTTATTTTCCAATCTTGTACTATTTTAATGAAAATTCATTACCAACAGAGCTTTCTGAACTGGAAATGAAGAAATTGAAAATACACATCTGTGTATAAGCAGGCATGCTAAATAAATAAATTCTTTTTACATGAGCTATCTGGCTCATTTTGATGGAAAATGAATAAAGGAATATTTCAACCTTAGAAATAGAACAAAAAACTATGGAAACAGTAAGTAAATGAAACAATATTATTTTAAGGCTCATTTGGTGTAGAAGGAAAAACATTAGGTTTAAAATCTTAAGATCTGGGCTGGGCGTGGTGGCTCACGCCTATAATCTCAGAACCTGGGGAGGCCAAGGTGGGCGGATCACGTCAGGTAGGGAGTTCGAGACCAGCCTGACCAACATGAAGAAACCCCGTCTCTACTAAAATACACAATTAGCTGGGCATGGTGGTGCAGGCCTGTAATCCCAGCTACTCGGAAGGCTGAGGCAGGAGAAACATTTGAACCTGTGAGGCGGAGGTTGCAGTGAGCCGAGATCGTGCCATTGCACTCCAGCCTGGGCAATAAGAATGAAACTCAGTCTCAAAAAAAAAATAAAAGACAGAAAGAATCTTAAGATCTGGCTTGAGTCCAGATTCTGCCCTTGAGGGTAAATCACTTAGCCTCTAGAGGATGGAATTATATCTCCCTGCCCCACTGGAGTCCTTGGTCCTTTGTCTTAAAAGTGAGCAAACTAAGTATGTCACCACTAGGTGAAGCTTCAAGAGCTGTGCGGTCTCTGCTATGCTTTCTTTCCCTTTTGCCGCTGTATCAGCAGTGCGGTGCATACTCTGTTAGCCAGAGTTCTGCAGGGAAACAACAAAGATGTGGAACGGGGTTCCAGAACAACCCATGATGGACGTGTATATGGAAGAAATAAGCCTTTGTTGTTTTCAGCCACTGAAATATGCAGAGATGTTTGTTACTGCAGCACAGCCTAGCCCATTCCAACTGGTCATTGTCTGCAAGCTTCAGATTCCTTATCTTACACTGAAATTCACAAACACCTACCTTATGGCGTATGTTATTTCACTTAGCAATGAGCATACTGAATTACCCATTTTTCCACTTCATCTTTCATTTTATATATGAGGTATATAGCAAATATCTCATGTCTTCTATTCCCCATTTTATAGTCTACATACAACAATATGTTGATATATTTCTCATATGATGTTTCTTTAAGTCTGTAATCTTATCTTTTCATCTGTGTATCTCAAATAACAAGGATCAAAAAAAAAACTTAAGCTAATAAACAAGCTGTATTTCTTTTGGAAGAAAAAATTTGAGCAGATTGCGTAACGGGTTAAAACAGGTTTATTTCTCATTAGTCGTCAAGCAAATGCAAATTGAAAACCACAGTGAGATCATTCCATGCCAATTGGAATGGAAAAATCAGAAAGACTGGCAACACACATTGCCGTTGAGGGCGTGGAGCGGTGGAACTCACATAAGCTGCTGGTGGGAGTACAAAAACATACACCCACGTGAACAAGCGTTTGGCAGTTCCTTCAAAGTTAAATGTACACTTACTATATATTCCAGTCATTCCACTCTTAGGTATTTGTCCAAGATAGTTAAAAACTATCTTGTTTTAACCTATTGCTGTGTAACATTACCACAAACTTAACAGCTTATAAAAGCTGCATTTATTATCTCACAGTTCCCGTGGGCCAGGAGTCTGAGCCTGGCTTAGCTGGGTCCTCTACTTTAGCACCTCTCATGAGACTGCCACCAGTGTGCCAGCCAGGGCTCAGGTCTCATCAGAGGCTCAACTAGGGAAGGAACCACTTCCAAGCTCTTACCAGTTGTTGGTAGGATTCGGTTTCTGGCAGACTCTCAACTGAGGGCCTCAATTTCTCACTGGCTGTTGATCAGAGGTCACCCGTAGTTCCTGGCCATGTAGGTGTCTCCATAGGGAAGCTTATTTCATAGAAGCCAGCAAAAGAGTCAACAGCATCTACTAACAGGATGGAAGATACAATCACATGTAACAATCATGGAAATGACATCCCATCACCTTGGCCATATTCTGTTAGTTAGAAGGAGTCACAAGACCCCTCATACACACTCAAGGAGAGGTGATTGCACAGGGTGGGCGAGAACACCAGGAGGCAGGGATCACTGGGAGACATTTTAGAGACTTCTGCCACACTCATGTGAAGACCTCCACACAGATGTTCGTAGCAACTTTATTCAAAATTGTTCAAAACTGAAAACAATCCAAATGCCCATCAACAGGTGGACAGATAAACAAATTACAGTACACCTAACGGAGCACCACTCAGCAACAACACAGGATGGACGGCAGAGACACACAACAGCATGAATGAATCCCACAGACAGTAATGAGTGAAAACAAGAATCAGCTATAAGAGCACTCATACTGCATTTACGCAATATTCAAGGACAGGCAAAACCTCTCTGTGGTGATAAATATCTGAACAGAGGCTGCCTCTGAAGGGTGAGTAGTACCTGGAAGGGAACAGGAGGGAGCATTCTGGAGTGACGGACGTGATCTATGATCTTGTTTCAGTGGAGGTATATGAGTGTATACAATTGTCAAGACTCATCAGATTCCTAAGATGTGCATTTCATTGTATGCTAATCGTATTTCGATAAAAATAAGGCTTACTCTCTTGCCATTATAGAAGAGTTTTATTCCTTAGAATATTTATTCTGGTCATCAGCTAGCATAATTCTCATTTTTAAATTTTCACTTCTGTTGAGAAGACTATGATACAATCCATAACAGCACAGGGAAAAATGTTGAAACAAAACATTCATGAAGATATTTTGCAATATAATCTGTAGACCTTTTTGAATATTATTGAAAAATAATAGCTAAGGGGGAGGGGCTGTGCTCGACAATGACTCCCAAAGTGTAAGTCTGTTTCTGCTGTTAGTGTTACTATTGCTATCATATTTATTACTAAACACAGAGCAGCCACAGCATTTCAAGTTGGTACGGGCTTTTGCACCCAAAGCAAAATACATTATTCGAGACACCGTAGGAAAGATCTTAAGCTCATCTTCCTGCTACAGAAAGAGACAGCATTTGGTGGGGGCTGGAGAGAGTCCAGTCACTGAATAGCCCAACCACAGCGCGGAACCACAGCCCAGCTTGAAGAGCCAGATGCGAAGGGAAGACCAAAGTGAAAGCTATCAACAGAATAAAAGAACACACAGGCAGGAAAACAGCAGGAGGGCTGCGGAAATAGAGGCAAGCACAGGGAAATATGCCAGGAACATGTAACGTGCTGTTACTGATTTGCATGAGGGCTGGGTTGATACACACTATTTTTTGGAATAGAAAACTATAATGGGAAAAAAATGTTTTTAATGAACAAAAAAAGATGATATGCAGGCATATTCATGGTAACCTGGGAATGAAACCAATCTCTTCTAGTCAAAATCAAATTCCAACAAAAAGAAAAATTGGGTATATGGATAAAGATGCATTTTAAACAAAGAGAAGAAAAGGTATTTGGGGTTGAGAGATATTACCTACCTTAAGGCAGGCTAATTGAATCTTTAAGCATAATAAATACACATAACTCCTTATAAACGTTTCTTCACTTACGTAGTTCAGGGGGCTGGAAACCCGGGACTAAAAGACAAAAGCAGTGGAAAACAGGGTCTTTTTCCATCCAGGGTCCTTGATGTTGTCATTATTCCACATACATTTATCAAAAGCCCCAAGTAAGCGCTGTGACATCATCGTCTCTTCTCCCTTCTTTTCTGTGCCTTTCCCTTCCCTAGCACCCCACTAACTCCCACTCCTCTCTCTCCTCTGCCACAACTCCAGCCTCCCTGCCTGTTCCTGACTCAGCCTGGGCCACAACTTCCAACATCCCCATTGGACTGAAGACCAGAATGTGCTGCAGCATTTGTGCTGATTTCTTTTAGATATAACAACGTAGGGTCTTTGTAGACCCCTCATCTTTTAGAGTTATCTAGTGAAATATTTATAAACGGAATGATACACTGTCTGAAATTTGCTTCAAAATAATGTTGGGGAATATTACATAGCAATAAAACATTACAACTATGTGAATGAATCTCACATGTAAATGACTCCAGAACATACTGTATGATTCCCTTTATATGAAGGTCAAAAACAGGCAACACCAACCTTCTGAGATACAAGTTCGGACAGTGTTTACCTTGGAGGGGAAGGTAGTGATAGAAATCAGAACAGTGGCAGTCTGTGGGTGGTGGGTAGCGACTGGAAGAAAACAGGAGAGAACGTTTTGAGGTGACGGGAATTTTCTATATACCTTGTTTTGGTGGCGCATGATATATACAACTGTCAAAATTCATCAAATGCTCAAGATACGCACATTTCATTGTATGTTAATTATTTGAATAAAAACTAAGTTTGGTCTCTTGCCATCACAGTAGATTGCTTTTGCTTTTGGTTTTGTTTTGCTTGAAGAATACTTATTCTGATCACCAGTTTTCTTTATGATAATGCTATGGAAACTCTCCTTATACACAAATCCCTGTATAACCCCACAGACATTAATTCTCTTTCCAAGTAAACAGATGAATGAAAGTCACTGTACTGTTACTTGGCTGTGAGAATAATTCCATCCTGAAGCCACAGGTGCTTAGACAAGCCCAGCAGAACTTTGTCACTGCTCGACCATCCGATTTGAGGTCTTCTTTCTGAATCGTCACTTTTTCATATGATGTATGTCAGGGAACATACAGAACCAATGAATATAAGACAAATGGTTTCCTTAGAAAGACGTAAACGAACCATACACGTAAGGAGCCAGAGAAAGCGCAAACCCAGCTATCCCCAAAGCTACGGACCTCTCTGCCCTTCATCGCCAGGCACAGAAGGAATACAAGGTGGGTGTGGCCTGTGCACTTCCTTTACTAGGCAAGATGTCACCAACAAGGAAAGCCCCTCCCCAGGAAAGAAGTTCCACCTTGGAAACTATGCACATTGTGAAAATGAGCATTCAGTAACTCTGTAGAGAAATAAAGGGTTTTCCCAGTCCTGAGATTAGTGGTGGATTGCCTGAGGGTCACACTAGTCAACGTTTATCTGGCTCTGAGTAGCAGGAGAATGTAACCTGAGGACTTAGCAGGCTTCAGTCTCTGCCTGAATTTATTATTTCTTTTGGTGGGGTTGCTTACAGCTCTGTTTAAAAATATCTGGCAGCTTTCACCTGACTGGTTTGTCAATCTACTGAAGAAATAGTCATAAGTTTGCTGGCATTCTGCAATGACTTTACCTGCCAAGGATAACTTAGTAGAATTATAAAACTTGATTCAGTTTCTGTCACATGCTCCACTGATTATACAGGTATATATACCTATATAGATATATCTATAGATCTATGTATTATCTATATTTAAAAATTAGGGTGATAATTCAGGCAATAGGTGAAAGTTTGGTGAGGAACAGGATATTAACATATACCCAAACTATTGCCCACAAAAGTGCTCATTAATTACAAAAGAAAAAAATAGTAATTCAGCAGTGCAGAAACCTGATGGACACCACCTTATCCATTCCTAACATGGGTAATGGGACAGTCTCACAGTGTATGTCTCATGGTATCATACACTGAGAAGGACACAATATTACTTCTAAGATATACTGTCCAAAACGTATCACTAGAATTCAAAGATAAGAAAACATCAGATGAACCTAGGTTAAAGAATCCAGAGTCAAGAAGAACAAAGGAAGGCTGAGGAAGTGCTCCAAATTAGAGACAAAAGAGACTTGAAAGCTATGCATTGTGTGTCCTGGCTTAGAAATAAAAACAGCTATACAGGATATTAACGGGAAAGCTGGCAAACTGGAATATAGACAGTAAGTTAGAAAATAGTATTGGATCAATGTTAAATTTCCTAAATTTGATAACTATACTGAGGTTACATAAACAAAAAAAATGTTCTTGCTCCTTGGATATAGCCGTGAAAATATTTAGGGGTGAAGGGACATGGTATCTGCAACTTACTCTGAAATCATTCAGAAAAAAACACAAAAGGTGTCTGTTCGTGCACGCCCACATGGGTGTGTGTGTGTGTATAGAAACAGAGAGAGAGAGAGACACCAAATACGGAAATTGTTAATAAGTGGTGAACTAGGTGTGGTGGCTAATGCCTATAATCCCAGCACTTTGGGAAGCTAAGGTGGGAGGATTGCATGAGCTCAGGACACGGACTACACAGCAAGAATCCATCTCCACCCAAAGAAAAACCGTTAAAAAAAAAAATCAAGCCAGGAACAGTGTGTTAAAAAAAAAAATTAACAATAATAATGATTGGTGGTGGGCATGGTGGCTCATGCCCGTAATCCCAAAACTTTGGGAGGCTGAGGCAGGCGGATCACATAAGGACAGGAGTTCAAAACCAGCCTGGCCAACATAGTGAAGCCTTGTCTCTACTAAAAATACAAAAAATTAGGTGGGCGTGGTAGCACACACCTGTAGTCCCAGGTACTCCGGACGCTGAAGCACAAGAATCACTTGAACCCGGGAGGCAGAGGTTGCAGTGAGCCACACTCACTCTAGCCTGGGTGACAAAGTAAGACTCTGCCTCAAAAATGACGATGGTAACAATAATAACTGGTGAATCCGTGTGAATCTTTTTTCAAACAAGGTGAAAATGAGGATGGAGATTTAAACGGGGCTTTATCCCCTCTCTGGATAAACCAAAAATAATATAAACCAAAAATAAGCCCCTCAACTGACTGAGTGGACCCCCTTCTTAGCCAATGGGACCCCAAAGAAACCTGAAAAACTGGTTTAGGCCATGATGGGAAGGGTGGTGGGAGGTCAGACAAGTCTTATTGTACCCTCCTTCCTTTGGAGTTTAGACACAACTGACCAGCATTAACGTTAAAACAGAGATCTTTTTTTTCTTCTTTTTTTTTTTGTATTTTTTTAGTAGAGACAGGATTTCACCATGTTGGCCAGGCTGGTCTCAAACTCCTGACCTCGGGTGATCCGCCCACCTTGGCCTCCCTAAGTGCTGGGATTATAGGTGTGAGCTGCTGTACCCAGCCAAAGCAGAGATCTTAAAACTGACAAAACAGATTCCCTGTAGCAATAAGATTGTCAAATTCCAACCTGATGCTGGCATAGCATCACATGACGGATAACAGGCTTGAAGGAAATCACAGTATTTTACCCCAAAATATATTTCTTTGACATACTCTGAAATGGTCCTGCAAAGCTGTCTCTTATGAGAGAAATTTGTTTTTGATAGAGAATCTCTTTCCCTTACTAGGTGTTTTCCAGAGAGTCTGACACCTTTTAAGGTCTGGTAAGAGACATTCACCATCTATTCTCTCTGAGGCCTGCTACCTAGAGGCTTCATCTCCGTGGTGAGAACCCTGGCTTCCACAACCCCCTTATCTAAACTGAAGCATTTCTTTATGCTGAATTCAACTCTTCGGGCAGGGCTTAACTCTTTCAACCAATTGCCAATCGAGAAGTCTTTAAATCCACCTATGACCTGGAAACCCCCTACAGCGCCCACCCTTGCTTGGAGATGTCCTGCGTTTCTGACCCAAACGAATGCACAACTTACATATAGTGACTTACATCTTTACCTATAACTTCTGTCTCCCAAAAATGCATAAAACAAAGCTGTAACCCAACCATCCTAGGCACACATTCTCAGGATCTCCTGAGGCTGCGTCATGGGCCGTGGTCCTTAACCTTGGCAAAATAAACCTCTAAATTGATTGAGACCTGTCTCAGATACTTTTTGGTTTGCACTATAGCTTACCAGCAAAGTCAGACGACTTCTCAGTTGGTTCCTGAGGAATAAATTGAACTGTTTTGGAATAGAAATAAATGGAGCTATGTTTTGGGTCTATGCATGTCCAGATAGATGAACTGAAATGACGCAAAATGTCTTTGTTTCCATGACTAGGCTGTGTTCTCTCACTTGACAATTGCCAATATAGGAATGAAAGTAGAGAGACAATTTTCTCAAAATCTGGGTCAGGTCAAATGAAGTTGTAAACATTGCCTAATTTTGCCCCTTTCCCTACTACTAAGGAAAGACCAAACTAGCTGATTTTCATATTATGTTCTTCCCTTATGCTAATAACAAACATTTACCAACCAGTACACAAGTCAATACAATATATAAGTTTAATTTTTAAGATTTTTTTGTATTGCATGTCCTTAAAGTAATGCTATAATTATGGGAGCAGTTTCTTCAATTTATAAAGAAATATCTGTAGAAATTATTTATCTGTATTTGAATTAACAGCGATAGCTGTTTTACAATTTGTAGTTTGTGAGCCTCTGTATATTTACTGCTTAATCTTCTGGTGACGTTAAGCTGCAGCTTGAATTATGATAAAGGCAACAACTATTTATACAAAGATGCTTTAGTAATTTATTTATTTTAAAAGCACATATTGAAACCCTTAAATATGAAACTGCTTTTGTCAGTAAGAGAAATCTGACAGTTGATTCCATCCTGCATCTAACCTCGAAGCTGTCCTTGGTCATTCCTGGATGTAGACCAGGAATTTGGAAGAAATTTAGTTTATAATTTAACCTTAAAGCAAGGATAATAACAGCCTTTCCCAAAACTAAACTACCTCTGTAAAACTAACGAAGGCCACAAGGTTAGAATTATGAGAAAGCCCTGAACTCTGCTAACACATAGGCTTAAACAGTAACCAGTGCTGTTCTGGAAGTCACAAGACTTGTGATTTTCCCAATCGCTCCTAGAGATAACATCCCTGCCATAGAACCCATAACTGGCTTTTTGAGATTTTTTCACACTGACCTCACCTGGGCTTATGACTCATGACTCAGCTGATCCTGAGGCCCCAGTCAGAGACAGACTCAGCACACAAGGACCATTTTCCACACCCTGTGATTTCATCCCCAACTCATCAGCATTCCCCATTCCCTAGCCCCCTGCCTACCAAACTATCCTTGAAAACCCCTAACCTCTAAGCCTTCGGAGAGATTGATCTTCAGTAGTAACTTCATCTCTATGTGGCATGGCCAGTCTTGTGACAATTAAGCTCTTACTTTACTTCAGTGCCCTGGTCTCAGTAAAATGATTTTGTCTGTGTAGTAAGCTGGAAGAACCTGTCAAGCAATTACAAATTTGGGGGCTCGTCTAGGATCCACCTTTGTGGTGCCTACTCATGGTTTGTTAGCCTGCCACTGGCATGATGGACCTGGAGGTGAGCTCTGGTGGCCGCTTATTTCTCCTGCAGTGAAGGCCATCTCTGGGGCTCTCCCTATCAGTAAGGTGCTGTTGACCATGGTGCTTCAGCCTAATTGCAATGCAATGAAGAAACAGTTCCTGGAAAGATGTCTTTTTTTTTTTTTTTGAGACCGAGTCTTGGTCTGTCGCCCAGGCTGGAGTGCAGAGGCGTGATCTTGGGTCACTGCAAACTCTAACTCCTGAGAGTTTAAACGATTCTCATGCCTCAGCCTCCCAAGTAGCTGGGGTTACAGGTGGGTGCCACCATACCCAGCTAATTTTTGTGTTTTTAGTAGAGATAGGGTTTTGCCATGTTGGCCAGGCTGGTCTCAAACTCCTGGCCTCAAGTGATCTGCCTGCCTTGGCCTCCCATAGTGCTCAGATTACAGGCATGAGCCCCCACACTAGGCCCTAGAAAGATGTTTTTAAATGGGTCTAGTGAATGTTCTAAGCCCAGCTAGCACCTCCTTCCTTCCCCCAATTGGTCTGGCTCCTGTGGGCGTCTCCGTTTGGCTCCTTTAGGATGGGTCTCAGTTCAACTCCTTCAGGGGTCTTGGTTCAGTACCTATGGAGGGTCTCAGTTTGGCTCTTTCCAAGGTCTTAGCTGGCTCTCCCTAAATAGTATGATAAGCCTTGGTTTGGGAAGATTTCTCCCCATTTCGACAGAGAATACGAGGTTCGTTTGGAAGAATCCTCTTCTGGTCTGGAATCATGGCTTGGAAGGCCTTTTTGTTTGTCTTTACCTTGTTGTACATGTTTGTATGTGTGAAGAGGATTCCCCAAAAAAATTTCTGACAGAAGTCCAGCAGGCTCTCCTCGTTTGTCTGATCAGTCACATTCAGTGAGCCCTGAAGGAAGCTCAACAGGCCTAACTCGTGGTGTCCGCCCACTCTTCCAACTTACCTGGGGGCCACCCATTGATACACCTGGTTGGAGCTCATCTCACCCCACGTAGTGGATCAAAGACAGCAGGAGCCAACAGGGGCACATTTGAGCCTTGCCAGGTTGATACTCGGGTGCTGAGGTGGGTGACTGGTGTCTGTGTTTTATCACATACATTTTGTTCTGGCCAGAATGAAAGATGTTAATTTACTTTCCCATGCAGCCGGCTGGGCTGCATCATGCAAAATTGAGAGGCTTTTCCCTGCGGTTCCATGAAAAGAAAAAGATCATTTTCTTTCGTAATGCAGCTTGGCCCCCACTGCTTCGGTACAGCAAACAGGGTTATCAAAGCCACTGAGAAAAAGGGAACCCAGAAACCTGGCAGGCTGGCAAAAGGGTAAGGATGTTTTACCAGCCAGGCTTCTGACTTCTCTCTCTCTCTCTCTGTGCAAACTGGCTGAGTGAATGACAAAAATCACCGCTTGTCTCCTCTGCAAAGTTTTGATTAATGGGAAAAAGGATTTCTGTGACAAATCCTAACTTTGGCAGCCAACAAACATATGAAAAAAAGCTCATCATCACTGGTCATCAGAGACATGCAAATCAAAACCACACTGAGATACCATCTCACGCCAGTTACAATGTCGATCATTAAAAAGTCAGGAAACAACAGATGCTGGAGAGGAGGTGGAGAAATAGGAACGCTTTTACACTGTTGGTGGGAGTGTAAATTAGTTTAACTATTGTGTTAGAAAGTGTGGCAATTCCTCAAGGATCTAGAACCGTAAATACTATTTGACCCAGCAATCCCATTACTGGGTCTATATCCAAAGGATTATAAATCATTCTATTATAAAGACACATGCACACGTATGTTTATTGCAGCACTGTTCACAATAGCAAAGACTTGGAACTAACCCAAATGCCCGTCAATGATAGACCAGATAAAGAAAATGTGGCACATATATAGCATGGAACACTATGCAGACATAAAAAAGGATGAGTTCGTGTCCTTTGCAGGGACACAGACGAAGCTGGAAACCATCATTCTCAGCAAACCAATACAGGAACAGAAAACCAAACACCGCATGTTCTCACTCATAAGTGGGAACTGAACAATGAGAATACACGGACACAGGGAGTGAACATCACACACTGGGGCCTGTCAAGGAGTGGGGGGCTAGGGGAGGGATAGCATTAGGAGAAATGCCTAATGTAGATGATGGGTTGATGGGTGCAGCAAACCACCATGGCACATGTATACCTATGTAACAAACCTGCACAACCTGCACATGTAGCCCAGAACTTAAAGTATAATTTTTAAAAAATCTGGTGTACTTTGTGCTATAAATTTGTCCTTCTGTGTCATTCCGTCATAAAGAGGGGTGCTATGGGGTAAAACGCTGCTGTAGATCCCCTATAAGCCCTCTGTTCAAGCTGGCCTTGAAGACTGGTCCATTACAAACCTTGCCACAGGTCCCTGAAACAAAAACCAGATGAGGTTTCCCTTTCGTCTTGTTTTATGTCCTTGAGAGCTTGACTTTGCAACTGTGTGGGAGTATTCTCTCTTTGTCTCTACCATCTGGAAGGTAGACATTTTCAAGTTCACATCAGGCAGCCAGTCGGAAATTACCGAGAGTCTGAAATGTGTCAGTACACTCTTCATCCCAAATGTGTCAAGCCCTTGGGTGAGTTTCGTCATAAAACGCCCATTCCTATGGTGTCTTTGTCATCTTTCACTATCTTAACCCCATTTCTGAGAGTGAATTCTTGGGGACCACAGACATGTCTCCTCTACCCCCATCTGTAGAAATACTTCTTGCTTACATGGGAAAATTTGGGAAAATTACAAACTGGCTTTTGGATTGAGATACTATTGGAATTAATTATGCCATTTTTTAAAAAGGATTTCAGAGAGCTTTTACTTGCAACATTTTTTAAAGGTTTGAATTAAAAGGACACATAATAATGTCACGCCTAGTCTTAGAAAATTCCCTTGAGTAGTTAAAATCCTTTGCAAGCTTGAAAATGACTGCCGTAGACTCCTTCTGGGAAAGAAGATGGCAATCACCTCACCCTGCAGTTCAGTAGCCAAGCCATCTCCCTTTCATAATGGTGGCCTGGGTTCGATTTCTGGGTTAGGGAATGAGTTCTCTCTGGCTTAATACTTGCCGGGCTTTTGCTGTCTATGGATTCTTTTTCCCTCCATGGACAGCTTCTGATTTTCTGTCTTGAGTTTTCCTTTCTCTGAGGTACCTTAGTGTTGATTCTAGATCTTGTAAAAACCACTTCTCATCTCTTTGGAAGCACCTCATGTGTCCACAGGTAAGTCACAACCTTAGTTAAGGATTTTGGGGTTCATTTAGGAAAATGCCTTTGGGGAAGAAAAAAAGTTTAAAAGCTGGAGGTGTTGGCTGTTTGTCCTGGCTAGAGTCTGGTAATAAGAGATTTAAAATGATTTTTTTAAAAAAGAGCTCTATGGTTAAAAGTCAACTTAATTAAAAGTGGATATGCAAATTACACACATATTCCAAAGGCCTGTATGCTTTTGTCTCTTCTTGGGTCTTGTTTTTAGAGACAAAACATTTTCTTCTCAGTGAACTGAAGTGTGTCTCCATTTACTTCTGCCTGTCTCCTTGCCACCCTCAGTGCCCACATGAGACTTAAGCTAATTCCAGAGAGCATGGGACTTTTTGGGTTCCTCATGGAATACCCAAAAAGTGCAAGCAGACAGATTCCTCAAAATCTAAGGCCTTGCTCTGTCTTGCATTGGGTTACCCGACCTTTTTGACTTTTGGGGGTATCAGAAGTTACTTTGCATTATGAAAGGATTGTTTGCCTTGGTGTGTCATAGCTAGCTAGAAAGTATACTTTTACGGATGGCTAATGTAATGGCAGTTACTTACTGTGAGTGGATATTACTACAGGACAATACCTGGTTCTTTGGATATGAAAATCATGCTCTTGGTTACCTGGTAGGCAAGGACTGGGGATGGGCTGATTACAGAATGGGCTGACTGGCTTTGGGTGCTCACAGGCCTCAAATGTCCTTGCAGTGAAATGCATGGTAAAAAAAATTGCACTGTCTCACCCCATAGCAGTTTCCTCTTTTGGGGGATCCAGGATCCAGTGTAAAAATGAGATCCTTGATTTTGGAGGCTCTGTTTTGCCTTCCAGCTACTCCTGTTTATTAGGCCCTAGAGACTGCATGCTTTTCTGGCCCCATTCCTTAAAAGGCTCCACCCTAAAGCCACTAATCCAATTTAAAAACTTAAATCTTTAGTCGGGCAGTGTGATGCTTCCGGCTTTGTTCTTTTTGTTTAAGATTGTCTTGGCTATGTGGGGTCTCTTGTGATTCCATATGAAGTTTAAAGTGGGTTTTTCCAGTTCTGTGAAGAAGGTCATCGGTACCTTGATGGGGATAGTGTTGAATCTATAGATTACTTTGGGCAGTATGGCCATTTTCACGATATTGATTCTTCCTAACCATGAGCATGGAATGTTTCTCCATCTGTTTGTTTCTTCTCTTATTTCATTGGGCAGTGGTTTCAAACTATACTACAAGGCTACAGCAATCAAAACAGCATGGTAACACCACACATCTACAACCATCTGATCTTTGACAAACCCGGCAAAAACAAGCACTGGGAAAAGGACTCCATGTTTAATAAATGGTGTTGGGAAAACTGGCTAGCAATGTGCAGAAAGCAGAAACTGGACCCCTTCCTGACACCTTACACTAAAATTAACTCCAGATGGATTAAAGATTTAAACATAAAACCTAACACCATAAAAACACTAGAAGAAAACCTAGGCAAAACCATCCATGACATAGGCATAGGCAAGGACTTCATGACTAAAACACCAAAACCAATGGCAATGAAAGCCAAACTAGACAAATGGGATCTAATTAAACTCCAGAGCTTCTGTACAGCAAAAGAAACCATCATTAGAGTGAATTGGCAACCAACAGAATGGGAAAAAATTTTTACCATCTACCCATCTGACAAAGGGCTAATATCCAGAATCTACAAAGGACTAAAATAGATATACAAGAAAAAAACAAACAACCTCATACAAAAGTGGGCGAAGGATATGAACAGACACTTTTCAAAAGAAGACATACATGAGGCCAACAAACATGAAAAAACTGCTCATCATCACTGATCATTAGAGAAATGCAAATCAAAACCACACTGAGATATCACCTCACGCCAGTCAGAATGGCGATCATTAAAAAGTCTGGAGGCAACAGATGCTGGAGAGGATGTGGAGAAATAGGAACACTCTTACACAGTTGGTGGGAGTGTAAATTAGTTCAACAATTGTGGAAGACAGTGTGGCCATTCTTCAAGGATCTGGAAATAGAAATTCCACTTGACCCAGCAATCCCATTACTGGGCATATACCCAAAGAACTATAAATCGTTCTACTATAAAGACACATGCACACGTATGTTCATTGCAGCCCTGTGTACAATAGCAAAGACCTGGAACCAACCCAAATGCCCATCAATGATAGACTGGACAAAGAAAATGTGGTACATATACACCATGGAATACTACACAGCCATAAAAAATGATGAGTTTGTGTCCTTTGTAGGGACTTGGATGAATTTGGAAACTATCATTCTCAGCAAACTGACACAAGAACAGAAAGCCAAACACCATATGTACTCACTCATAGGTAGGTGTTGAACAACGAGAACATGTGGACTCAGGGAGAGGAGCATCACACACTGGGGGCAGTTGGAGGGTGGGTAGGGGAGAGACAGTCGGGGGTGGGGGGTGGATGGTGGGGAGAGATAACATGTGGAGAAATGCCAGATATAGTATGCACCTAAAGTAAAATAAATAAATTCTTTTAAAAAATCCTTAAATCTTCAAAGAAAGATGTTTGCTCTTCCTGGCATTCTTAACTGGACTTCTACTCACACCATTTTTCCTTAGTTTGAGTAAAACATGAATACTCTATCTTGTTTCACCTAAGAATTGTCCCTTTAAGAATGCAAATTTACAATTGCCTAGCTGACAATTATTTAGGGCAGGAAACAGGTAATCAAGAGAATGATAGTATAAACAAGGGAAGAGAAACTTAAAAACCGGCAAATGAAGAATCTCACAGCTCTACCAGATCTACTTCTGTCTGTCTGTCTGTGTATTCACATGTGTAAGATGTGTGATGTTTCACTCCCAAAATATATAAGAGAGCTCTAATTAATTGGCTTAAAGAAAAATAAGCACTTAGGCTGGGAGTGGTGGCTCACACCTATACTTCTGGCACTCTGGGAGGCCAAGGCAGGAGGACTCCTTGAACTCAAAAGTTCGAGACCAGCCTTGTTGATGGCTGCCATAAAACCTCAATTCTTGTCTTCTTAGTTTAAAAGAATTTAAACAACAGGCACATGGCAAAGGAGATGCAGCATAGAGCAATGCACTGCAAAGCAGAAAGAATACTCAAAAGTGAGGGGCAGAATAAACAATGAACAGGCTGCTCATGAGGTTAAGACAACATTGGCTGTTACTGGAAAAACTCCCTTTATGGGGGGAGCCTTACATGATTATTCCCAAGGGGGCGGGAGGAGGAGCTACTGACAAGGATGTTCTCGACTGTCCTCTGGACACACGTGTAGCAGCTGTATATGCTTGTTCATCGTGACATGTCTCATTAGCATCGTAAGTCTCCACCCAGGGGTGTGTTTTTTACTATCATAATGAGCAAAGGGTCAGTCTGAGGTCTGGTAAAAATCAAAAGGCACATGCTCTCTACAGAAGAAATTCCCTACTGGAGATTGCTATACTTGAAAGAGGATGGTCACCACGGCTGCTGCATCCCAAGGACATGGTTACTTCCTTGACTACCTATCCTGCCTCAGCCTGGGCAACATAGTGTGACCTTGTCTCTAAAAAAATAAATTTAACACAAGCAGACACTTTTCAAAAGAAGACATATATGCAGCCAACAAATCATGTAAAAAAAAAAAAAAAACTAAACATCACTGATCTTTAGAGAAATGCAAATCAAAATCACAACGAGATACCATCTCATACAAGTCAGAATGGCTATTATTAAAAAGTCAAAAAATAACAGACATTGGAAAAGTTGTGGAGAAAAAGGAACGCTTATACACTGTTGGTGAGAGTGCAAATCAGTTCAACCATTGTAGAAGACAGTGTGGCAATTCCTCGAAGTGCTAACGATGGAAATACCATTCAACCCAGCAACTCCGGTTCTGGATTTATACCCAAAGGAATATAAATCATTCCATTAAAAAGACACATTCATGTGTATGTTCATTTCAACACTATTCACAACAATGAAGACGTGGAATCAACCTAAATGCCCATCAATGATAGACTCAATAAAGAAAATGTGGTACATAGACACCATGGAATACTATGCAGCCATAAAAAAGAATGAGATCATGTTCTGCGCAGGCATGTGGATGGAGCTGGAGGCCGTTATCCTTAGCAAACTAATGCAGGAACAGAAAACCGAATACCACATGTTCTCACTTATAAGTGGGAGTTAAATGATGCGAACACATGGACACATAGAGGGGAACATTATACACTGAGGCCTATCAGAGGTTGGAGGGCAGGAAAAGGGAGACGGTCAGAAAAAATAAGTAATGGGTACTTAATACCTGGGTGATAGAATAATCTGTACAAAAAATCCCCGTGACACAAGTTCACCTACGTAACAAACCTGCATATGTAACCCTGAACTTAAAAGTTAAAAAATAAAAATACATTTCGGCCAGGCATGGTAGCTCATGCCTGTAATCCATCACTTTGGGAGGCTGAGGTGGGTGGATTACTTGAGGCCAGGAGTTCAAGACCAGCCTAGGCAACAAGGCAAACCCCCATCTTTACT
>PVKV010033441.1:0-18720 GCA_004027835.1 Alouatta palliata
CTGTCTGCCTACCTGCCTACCTACCTACCTGCCTACCTACCTACCTACCTGCCTGCCTACCTACCTACCTGCCTACCTACCTACCTACCTACCTACCTACTTACCTACCTACCTACCTACCTACCTACTTACCTACCTACCGATCTACCTATTAATTCTGTGTATCTATCTATCTATCTATCTATCTATCTATCTATCTATCTATCTTCTATCTAAATATCTGCCTATTTATCTACCATCTGTTACTATCTGTCTATCTATCTATCCATCCATCCATCCATTCATCAGATCATAACACCACAGTGTCTCACTCCTGAATTTCCTGAGCTGATCACACTTTTGCTCCGTAAGGGAGTGAAAAAAAGCCATGAAATGTGAAAATGACCCCCATGGACTCTCATCTTGTGACGGTTTATTGTGGTTCTTGTTCTTCCTGCCTTTGTTCCCCACCTCACCCTGAAAACCACCCTGGTTCAGATTCCTGCAGCAGGTCCTCCTAGTCCTCAGGTAGCCTGTGGTGCTTTTAGAATGAGAGTTCATTATGAGAAGTGATTGTTCATGTGCCATTGGCATAACAAATTCCACTTTCCCCTCCCTACTCGCCCCTCTGTGAGTTGTTAGAACGCAGTCTCATCACCCGTGTTCTGTCCATAAAATATGCCCTCCCATCGTGGAAGATTATGGTTGTTCTCCCTTAATTTTTAAAAAAGGCAAACATGAAATAAAAACAAGGGGACCGAGGAGATCTAATTAAGACTCCACAAAGCAGTGGTTGGTATCTCCATTATCTGGCCAGAGTAAGATTGCTGTTTTCTTTCTACCCTGTCACTGATATAAATGAGTTCTTAATTCCTCCTTTTATGGAGAACAGGTTATCGCGTTCCTATTCATTAAGTGACTTCAAGGCCCTGCAGCAGAGCTGAATGCTAGTTTAAATTCACAGACTCATGCCCTGGTGTCATTGGTAAGGCAAGAACAGGGAGTCCCAGGAAAGGTAATGCAGTCCCCTGGGCACCCACCATTTCTGGGTTTGAGGGCTGAGGGGTGAGGAGCCGTATGAGTGACCTTGGAGCTGTTTGAAGGACGTTCCTATCCATCCCTCCTCCCTGCCCACGGGATAAAGCTCAAACTCCTTACCATGCATGGTAGGATGTTACGTTGTTTCCTCTGTAGTTTCCTTTTCCAGTCTTTTTTCTTTTTTTCTTCTTTGGTTTCAATAGAGACTGCCTCTTGCTCTGTCACCCCAGATGGAGTACAGTGG
The DNA here is from genome assembly GCA_004027835.1 of Alouatta palliata. NCBI lineage: Eukaryota > Metazoa > Chordata > Mammalia > Primates > Atelidae > Alouatta > Alouatta palliata. Next base: position 1,262 of record PVKV010033441.1, read on the forward strand.
CATGATCACGGCTCATGGTAGCCTAGAGCTCCTGGGTTCAAGCAATCCTGCTTCAGCCTCCCAAGTAGCTGGGAAAACAAGCATGTGCCCCTGCCCAGATAATTATTTTTATTTTTACCTTTTGTAGAGTCTGAGTCTTGCTATGTTATCCAGGCTGGTCTTGAACTCCTGAGCTTAAGCAGTCCTCCTGCCTTGGCATCCCAAAATGTTGGGGTTACAGGTGTGAGTCACCACTCCTGGCCCCGCTCTGGTCTTAACTGATACCTTTTTTCCCATGTCCTCTCCCCAGCAGGTGCCCACTGTGGCCACAGTGAGTCAGTCTCTGGACAGCTCCTGCAGCTTCCTGTTGCTGGCTGTTGCTCTTACGATCCCCTATTGGGAATGCCCCTCTCTTCCTGCCTGCAACCTGTCTCCTCCTGGAATTTTTCAAATCTCACTCCAAACATCCAGTTCTCTAGAAGAACATTTTTAACTTTCTAGATACAGTAGTCTCCTTATAATTTGCTGAGATATTGGAAGCACCAAGGATAATACACCGTTGCACATTCTTGTTGGTCCGACATGGACCATAGACCCTGGTGAACAAGGTCTTCATATCCACTGGGCTTCACTGATGTATGACACATAGTCATTCACGCTTGCTCAGGAGGGAAGGAAGGAACTAGGAAGATGGAAGGAAGAAGGAAGGGCAGTGCAGGCTACAGAGGAGGGAAAGGCCATTTGCCACTCAACACATCTCTGGGCCTAGGCATTCAGTGAAGGAATGAGGGAAAACCCTGCTTCACGGCTACATCCCTTTGTTCAGGCAACCAACATTGAACGTTGGCTTTGAGCACTGTTCCTTCTCTGCAGTTTCTCTCCTGGATCAACCCGCAGACGTCATCTCCAACACACCATCTCTTATGACCACCCCCATTTGTTGGGATTACCAAGCTCAGGACACACCGATGTTTCTTCAGAACCACTTTGAAAGTGGAGTTTTAAATTAGATGAGATCCCTGACAAGAACATCTCATCCACCAGTCACAGAGATTCAGTGACTCTTAGGTGCTGTGAATCTGTGTCTTTATGTGAATTTATTTCGGGTGCAAATCTCTTTACTCTTCTGTAATGTAGCACCTCAGATGAAGAAAGCTCTTGCACTATTATTATTATTGTTTTGCTCTGCCCATGAAAATGTGTGATTATGTCAGGTTCCCCAGAAACAGATCAAGGATTTACTAAGGAAATGTTCCCAGGAGAAACTGACAAGAGAGTGAGAGAGCTGTACAGGGAGAGAAGAGGCTGGGTGAGGGTGGCAGCCTCAGCCTGACCCTTCAGTGGAGCTCTGTGGGAGGAATTACTTCTGAGTTTGTCCTAACATGGGGAAGGGAGCTGGGCTTTCACCCTGCCAAATTAGGTGTCAACTAAGAAGGGAGAGGGTATAAACTCCCCGACACTTCAGTTCTTTGGGCTTGAGGACAAAACGGCTCTGGTAGTCCAAGCGCAGCCCTGGGAAGTGAGCCCCAGGTGCAGGCTGTTAGATGCAGAGTGCACAGATGGGACAGTGCCGGGATCCACAGTGCCCGCTACAGCGCACGCTCAGCACCCAGCCCCGCTGAAAGTCGCACACCTTATAAGCATGGATAGCCTCACCTCGCTCTCCTACATCTGAGGCAAACAAGGTCAAGGGTAGGAAAGAGACTCTTTCAAGCCTACACAGCTTGAGAGTGGCAGAGCTGGGACTTGAATGCAGCTCTTCTGACCTCAGTCCAGGCCTTTTGTCTGACATCTAGCCATCTGTTCTCAATATGGTGTAAGCCAAAGATTTCTACTGGTAACCCACCTGGAAAAAAAAAAAAAAAAAAAACTCAATATATACTCTCTAAATTTAGAAATCATTATTTTCAAAGTAATTAATAATAGTGGAACAAGAACTCTTCTTTTTAAAAAGCATTTACAGATTCGCATTAAATTACAAGGTCCTCTACCGTCCTTAAGGTTAGATGTTTTACAAAATATTTAAAGAGCTCAAAAACCGAATACATGTACGTCAGGTTTCTTGCCTCTCGAATCTTGTCGTCCTTCATTTTGTCCTGCTCCAGCCATATGGGTCACTGAAATGCAGTCAAGTGATTTGCCCACTTTCCTATAAATGAACAGCAGGTAGAATGGGAAGAGAACCCAGACCCCAGTGAAACTAAATGGAAGACCAGTACTTTTTTTTTTTTAGTTACAGGCTTTAAGGGATATCATAGCGAAAGTAACAAATAGGGCTTGTGGATTTGGCATTATCAGAAGTGGACTGTTCAGCTGATGGTTAACAAATGGATATCATGGGCCAGGTGCATGACTCACGCCTGTAATCCCAGCACTTTGGGAGTCCGAGGTGGGTGGATCACCTGAGGTCAGGAGTTTGAGACCAGCCTGGACAACGTGGTGAAACCGCGTCTCTACTGAAAATACAAAAATTAGCTGGGCATGGTGGCAGGCACCTGTAATCCCAGCTACTCAGGAGGCTGAGGCAGGAGAATTGCTTGAACCCCGGAGGCGGAGGTTGCAGTGAGCTGAGACTGCGTCACTTCACTCCAGCCTAGGTGACAGAGGAAGATTCCATCACAAAAAAAGAAAAAGAAATGAGTACTATGGTTGGAAATTTATCTTGCATGATGTATCTGTAACTTCACATTCCAGCCTCTAAGCCCTGCCAAATTTTGAACAGTGGTAAAATCAAAACATTGCTTCACCATTGTACTAAATTCTTCAGCAAAGTTTTTCAAGAGCAAATTCCCCAGCTGCTGCAATCTACTGTACACAAGACATTGGCTGCCTCCATTGTGGGCCTTTCAGGGGGCCCAGAATAAGTTTGGAACACACAGAACCACACTGGACTCCATGCTGAAACTGCATCTTTTCTGCATCAGTCATAAATAGCAAAACTTAAAACGCAAAAGGAGGATTGCAGTGTTATTACCAATAAGAGTATTGACAGTATCACATCCCTGTTAATAGCATTCCAAAAATTGTGGTTTTTTTTTTTTAGACATTGAAATTCTTTTGAGCACTATGAAAAAGTCACATGGAAAGGCAATGTGGGTCGAGCATGGTGGCGCACAGCTGTAATGCACACACTTTGGGAGGCTGAGGCAGGAGTACTGCTTGGGGCCAGTAGTTCAAGATCAGCCTGGGCAACACAGCAAGACCCTGTCTCTATTTAAAAAAGAAGGAAATAAAAGCAAGGTAGATGTTTGACAACGAGCAATTAGATTTTACAGGTCAGGTAAGGGAGAAGGATCCCAGCACACTGGCAAAAGGCAGGGTAGGAGGCAGAGAGGGTGAGAAAGCCTGCAAAGGTCAATCCCTATTCATCCATGTAAAACAAATCAAACTTGTTTGGGGCTGACTGGAGAGGGGACTGTGTGTGATGGGATCTAATTGAAAACCCTGACAAATGAAACTCATGACTGGCAGGACTATATAAATAAACACCTTCTTAGGCAGCTCTTGCTATCTTTGAGAGATTTTTGTATTCCCAATCCAAGACAGAAAGTGCTCTCCCGGCTGGGGTACTTGACAATCATTCACCCTGGGCTAATGTTCGCTGGGACCAGGGATTTATTTGCAAGAGGTGCTTGGAAGGAACTGCCTGGTTTCAGACAGGAGCACTTAGATTTGTCTGAAGTGAAATGGAATATGTGCCACGTGAGGTTTGCTCTCAATCCACTCATGGGTTTGAGAATCCTTGGATATGTGGCCTGAGTCCCAGGAAATACACCTGGAATTTGGCAGTCCTGTCATTGTTGAAGCATAAACAGAGACCCCTGCTGGGATCTCTGGATGCCAGGAGAGAGCATCCCACGTGGAAAGCTATTAATCCATGCTTTGTCTTAAACTTAATTTAGAGTTATGGAAATCTTGCTAGTGCAAAACGTGCACAGTGTCCCTAAATTGCTAAGTAGACCTGGGGAGAATGTGGTTCCGGCCAATCTGGAGTCTCTTGTTAAGGATTAATTCTGGGAGGATTTTCCATGCTTTAATAGTTGTGTCTGTATTAAAGAAAGAGATTCCTGAAATTAAAATTTAGAATCTATGATTTCAAGTAGCCAGGGGAGGTGGTAAAACCCTCTTGAATTCCTACAACCGTTTTTGGCTCGAGACAGGTGAAATTTGGTCACCTCTGGAAATCCAGTAGCCTTAAGATAGTACAATGTTGTGAAATTCAGATTTTAAATCAGTTTGTGGAAAACCTTCCTCCCAGTGTTTCTGTCTTCTCACCTGCCCAATGGAGATAATAACAGCACTTCCCTCACTCGGTTGACTTAGATGATATGAGGCTTGGACACAACAGCTCATGGGAGGGCAGAGCACCTAGGAGGTAGTAAGCGCTCACAGCTATGGCCTGTTTCCCAAGGGAAAGTCATCAGGTTTGGGATTAAGAAGTTGACATCGGAAATATAAGAATATAATATAATGTAATATTTAAAACCTTCATTTTTCTCATTCATATAATGGAATAAAAACACCTGCCTGGCTGACCTCACAGGGTTGCTTTGAGAATCAAATGAGACCCTGTAGGTGAAAACACAGATGCATAAGTGTAATGCACACCTGTAAAATGAGCATGCAAGTCTTTCAATGTCCTTTCCCCTCCCTATAGGGTCATACTCCTTTGGCCACATGGAACTTTTCTTTCTCATTTTCTCGTTCGTAATTTGGGAATTCCCGTGCCATACTATGTGAGCTAGGAATAACCCCCTTTGTTATAGACAGGAGCCAACTGGCGCTTCTAACAAAATGGAGCCAGTGAGGGGCAGGAGGGGGTGGCCCCAAGGGGAGCAGGAGGCTGGCAGACCCACTGGGCCTGTGGCCACCATTGGTTTGTCCCTGGACCCACCCAGGCTGCTTGGGTTCTGGGTCTGTCGGCACATGGGAGGGCTCAGTCATAGTTGGAATATCGGGACAGAAATATAGTTTGGTTATTTTTCCCTTCCCAAATTTCATGTTGAAATATAATCCCCAATGTTCGAGGTGGGGCCCCCTGGTAGATGTTTGGGTCGTGGAGGTGTTTGGATCATGGCTTGGTGCTGTTTTCATGATAGTGAGTGAGTTCTGGCATAACCTGCTCGTTTAAATGTGTTTAGCACTCTCCAGCCCACTGCCTCACACTTTTGCTCTTGTTTTCACCATGTGAGGTGGCGACTCCCTTTTCACCTTCTGTCATGAGGATAAACTCCCTGAGGCCTTTCCAGAAGCCAAGTGATGCCATTGCCATGCTTGTGCAGCCTGCAGACCTGTGAGCCTGCCTGGTCTGTCGTGCAGACCCCGGCGGAGCGATGGATAAAAGGAGTACTCAGAAACAGGTATGCAGTGTAAGAGAGGCTGCCCGGCCCTAGTGGCCAAAGTGAAGCAGCCATGAGAAGCTGGAGCTGCTTGCTTTTATGCAGTTCAGGCATAATGCCGAAAGCCTGGAGCAAACACAACCTATAGGTAATTAACATTTACTGTTCCCCTTTCAGGTAACAGTCTCCTGCATGGATGATCAATGGTCAGTTCCTGGCCAACATAAGTACACGAGCCTGTTTAAGATAACTTCCCCTAGGCTCCCTTGTACCTACTCCTTGCCCTCTGCCTCAGGGTTATAGAAGAGCTGCCTTCAGCTATTCTCCCCTGGAGCTTTGTGGAGCCTTCTGATCTTTGAGAAGACCTGCTCCTTTCCCTGTAGTTTCTCCCACCACTCTGACCGATCTCCTACATGAGCCAATTAAACCTCTTTTCCTTATAAATTACCCAGCTTCAGGTATTTATTGATAGCAACATAAGAACAGCTAACACAAGCAGCTTAATAGCTCACCAAACGACTGGAAACTTCCATTTTGAGAGCACAGGTAAGGCCGGGTGTGGTGGCTCACGCCTGTAATCCCAGCACTTTGGGAGGCCAAGGCGGGCAGATCATTTGAGGTCGGGAGTTCAAGACCAGCCTGGCCAACATGGTGAAACCCCATCTCTACTAAAAATACAAAAACTAGGCTGGCATGGTGGCTTGCGCCTGTAATCCCAGCTACTCGGGAGGCTGAGGCAGGAGAATTGCTTGAACCTGGGATGCAGAGGTTTCATTGAGCTGAGATCGCACCGCTGCCCTCCAGCCTGGGTGACAGAGCAAGACTCCATCTCAAAACAAAAACAAAAACAAAAACAAAAACAAAAACAAAAACAAAAAAGCATACTGAAAGCACAATGAAGCGCTTGCAGGGCTCTGTGTCTGCAGGACTTAGCACTGGCCTGGGGGAGGCAGTGCTCATGGGTGCCTAGGCACCATCCTACCTTCTAGGACTGTTTGAACTCTTTCCAAAGAGACTGTCCCAGCACCAAGATCTTAGCTGCATCTGGACATTGCTGTGGGGCAGTGGGACAGCTGAGCATGCTGCTGGGTCCTCACATGGTCCACTCTGTGCATGGTACAGGGCCAGTTCGATAAGGTTTCAGCTTGAGCCATTTTCCACCTGCATCTGTGTCCCCAAGAGCGCCCTTTCCTTGTAGGTCAGAGTGTCCCCAAACTCTGAGTACCAGGCTTTGATTGGATGAAACCCTAAAGAGGTCTGTTCTTTTCTGGTCCCAGAGGGATTCGGATTCATTTCTGTCTCTCTGACACCACCAGGTTCCTCCCATCCCAGGTGTAGAACTGCCAGTCCCCAAAATACAGATGTATTCCAAACGATCAGTCAATGAACCCTCTATTCACCAGGAGTGTAGGGTGTCTGCTGTGTTAACTAAGTCTCTTTTGATTCTAAGCAATAGAAATAGACTCTAACTAGTTTGGTGGGTGGCGAGGAGATTCATTAGAAATGTCTCTTAGCTGGAGACTGCTGGCATCAGCCAAAGCTGTTCTTCCTTCTTCCATAGCAACGAAGTTGAAACAGGGTGTGGCTGCCCAGGAGGACATGGCCCAGCCCCACCTGTGCAGCTAGGTGTGGCCGATGTTCAAGTCCCTGCCAGGGAGCATGAGCAGAAGTTTCAGGTGTCATTTCCAGGCCGTGCCCCCAAGACCTTGCAGTTTCACTTCTGCACATTCTGCCCTCCTCGTTTCTGGCTGGAATCACTTCAGCCTGAGCACCTCTGGCAGGCACATAGTGTTGAAAGAGGCAGAGCTGCTGGCGGTCAGGGCTGATAAACGACTGCGTGGAGCCAAGTGACCCCAGCGGACTGTTTCTTTGCAAGAAATCAACATCGACTTCATTTGAGCTATTGCATTTTGGGGCCTTTTGTTTTAGCAATTTAACCTTTACCCTAACAATTTTAAGACAGTGAATTGAAAGAATTGCTGAATAACTAAGCCTCGGGAAGGCGGGGATGGGACAGCTTTGATATCTCAAGCGACAGGATTTATAGACCTAACTCTCTCAGACGATGCCAGGAAGCAAGCTCTCTTTACTGTTTGTCACTACCGTGTCCTTCCACTCAAGTTTCAAATTCTCACGAGATGATCTGGCTGACCCAGCTTGGGTCAGTTGTGTATGCTGGGATCCATAAGCTATGGCCAGAGAGAGCAGGTGCTTATGGAAATGTGAACACCGAGGCCCTCCATCTCTTGCTTTTCACAGTCTTTTCTGGAAATAGGAACACTGAACAGGTGTGTCTCATATCGTGTATATGTCAGAATCTGATGAGGCTATGCACACAGAGGGAGGACCAAGAGTTTGGATTTTGACAGGGGAGCCAAGGAATTGAACAGACAATTATACTATAAAGAGGTAAGAGCGATGCTCAGGTTTGCATGGGCTATCATGAGAGCTCAGAGGAGAGGCAACTAACAGATTTGAGGAAGGGGTTCAGGAAGTTTGTATTGTTTGAAAGTGGGCTTACTCTCGTGGAAGGGGTCAGGCTTCCTGGAGCTAAAATATCAGCACCAGTGAGTGGCCTGGGGCCAGCTACTCAGATACCTAACCATTCCAAACACCTCCTCATTTGTAAAATTAAGATGATAATACAAAATCCTGTGCAACAAGGGATAGCTCTAGAATTCCTGGGAATAAGGGGAAGCGGTAGACCAGAAGGCTGAGGAAGTGAAATCATTGACCTGTCTGGATGCTATTTGTGGGTGGATAGGCCTAGACTTTCAATTGCCCGTAAAGAATTTGTTGCTGATGATTATTCTGGATCTGTATCCCTTCTGGATACGGTCTGTGATGGTCAGTTTTATGTTTCAAATTGACTAGTCTATAGTATCTCATGTTAAGCCAAACACTAACCTAGGGGTTGCGAAGGTATTTTATAGATGGGGTTAACAGGAACAATCGGTTGACTTTCAGTAGACAAGACTATCCTCCATTATGTGGGTGGCCTCACCCAATAAAAGCAAAACTGAGGTTTTCCTAAGAAAGAGGAAATTCTGCCTCTACACTGCAGCATCAAATCCTACCCAACAGTTTCCAGTCTGCCCTATGAATTTCAGACTGGCGAGCTCCCACAATTGTGGGAGACAATTTCTTGATTACGTCTCTCTCTATGTATGGATCCAATGCATCTCCCTCTTTTTCTACAGGCACACGCACGCACACACACACACACACACGCAAACACACACACGCACACGCGCGCATGCGAGGGGACTTCAAAAAGTTCATGGAAAAATGGAAATAAAAGATAAAAATTAAAATATAAACTTTATTTCTCAATATAAGCTCCATCAAAGTCAAGACACTTTTGAAAGTGATGATACCAGCCATTTAGCCCATCCCTAAAGAACTGAGGGTCCTGGGAATTTAACCATGTCAATGCAGTATTTTTTTTTTTACATTATTAACTGAAGAAAAATGGGTGTCTTTTACAGATTTTTAAAGATTCGGAAACAAAAAGAAGTAAGAAGGATCCAAATAAATGCTCTAAGCTGATGCGAATAATTTCCTATTGAAACGCCTTAGTTTGTTGAAAGGAATAATCAAGGGAACTGCCGTGGTAAAGGACTGTCTGTTGAAGCTTTCTGGGTGTTTTCTCCTAAAGCTTTGGCTAACATTCTCAAAACTCTCTTGAGGTAAGTGGATGTTACCATTCTTTGGCCCTCCAGAAAGTTGTATTTTTGGTATGTTTTTTGAGATAGGATCTCGTTCTGTCAGTCAGGCTGGAGTGCAGTGGCACTTATCACACAGCTCACTGCAGTCTCCAACTCCTAAGCTCAAACAATCCTCCTACCTCAGCCTCCTATGTTAGCTGAAATCACAGGAGTGTGCCAGCATGCCTCGATAACTTTTTAAATTTTTTTGTAGGGATGCAGTCTCATTTTGTTGCCCAGGCTGGTTTTCAACTCCTGGCCTCAAGTGATCTTCCTGCCTCAGCCTCCCAGAGTGCTGGGATTACAGGCATGAGCCATGGTGCCTGGCAAGCTCTCCAGAAAGTCAACAGGCAAAATGCCTTGAGCATTCCAGACACGGATGCCATGTTCCTTGCTCTTGGCCCATCCGCTTTTGCTTTGGCCGAATAACGTCCACTTCTCAGTAGCCATTGCTTTGCTTGTGTTTTCTCTTCAGCATCATACTGGTAAGGCCATGTTTCATCTCTTGCTACAGTTCTCTGAAGAAATGATTCAGGATCTTCATCCCACGTGCTTAAAATTTCCATTGAAAGTGCTGTTATTGTGTGCAGCTGACTCTTGGTGCAATAGTTTTGGCACCCATCAAGAGGAAAGTTTGCTCAACTTTTATTATTCAGACAGAATTCTGTAAGCTGAACCAGTTGACATCTCCATGGTGCTGGATATTGTTTCTGCTGTTAATCATTAAGTCCTCTTCAATTAGAACATGAACAAAATAAATTTTTTTCCTTGCACATTGATGTGAATGGTTTGCTGCTTTGAGTTTCATCTTCAATGTTGTCCAGTCCCTTCTTAAAATGAGTTACCCATTTGCAAACTCCTGATTCGTTTGGGGAACTCTCCACATAAAGTTTCTGTAAAGCATCGATGATCACCATTTTTCCACTGAAGCTTCACTATCAATTTGATGTTTTTGCTTGGTTCAATTTTAGCAGAATTCATTAGCTCCATTAGGGGCTAGTTTTAAACTGGTGTCTTATCTTTCTTAATGACTCAAACTAGATCCTGTTTAGACATATCTTAACAAGTTAGTACAAGTTTATTTTGGTATAAAAAATTAAAATCCATGCAGGCATGGTTTTTTCATAATACGCGTTTTCCATAAACTTTTTAAAGTGTCCTTGTAAACACACACTATATATAATACTATATATATTTTATAAGTAAACCCTGCTGTTTCTGTTTCTCTAGAGAATCCTGACTAATCTGCCATCTTTCTCCTTTTTATTTTTTCCCCATCCAAATGCTCATTAGGTCCTATGAAAGTTTAAGTCGCTTTTCACTGAAAAGTAAACAGAGGTGGAGAATCAAGGTAGTTTCTCTGGAGGAGCTCCTCTGCCTCTCTCCATGTGTCAGCTGGAGAGACCTCTGGGCCAAGCATTCAGGGAATGCTGATTTTCAAATTCTTGCTCTTTTTTTTTTTCTTTACATGCAGAGGATTTAGTTAATCATGGTATTTGTTTCAGGGCATCTTATAATTTCTTTCTGCAAGACTCCTTTCTTATTGCTATGCTGTTATTTATGACTTTTAATTTACCATTTCCTTTTACTTCCCTCTCTGGAAGATCTTTCTAAGGTACTTGATCTGTATTCTTTCATCTTGATTTGTGTTGTTGTAGAATATGTATTAGTGTTGATAGGTGCAGGAAGAAGATAAGGTGGAAGGTCCTTGGAGAATCTCCCACCAGCCTGAGCACTGGGAGGACGAGGTGGGGCCTCAGGAGGTTCTCGCCATTTGAAGGAGGGAGGAGCCTAGCCTCTCCTATTCCTGGGTGGTGTCCTGGAATTCAGTCTGTGAGGTGGGAGTCTTAACAGGAACCCCTCTCGCTTTGCTGAGTTATTTTCCTTTTAGCCCAATAAATTCCGTTTCCCCTCACCCTTCAAAGGGTGTGAGGCTAATCTTTCCTGGTTGTGTGACAAGAACCTGTTTTTTCTACAACAGTGTGTGAAAGTATTCTAATGTACATAAATGGAATTGCTATTTCTTTGTTTTTAGTTCAGCGATATATTTGTAGCCTCTCTTCATGTTGGTGTGTGTACTTCTGGTCTCTTGTTTCTAACTGCTGCAGAGCATTACACCTTGTTCACCAAACACACGTGTTCTATCACTTCCCCTGTAGAAAGGGACACTCAGATTGCCTTTTACCCTCCCTCCAGCACAACCAGTACTGCAATAAACAGCCGCATGTGAGTCCCTTTGGGACCTATTGAAGAATTTCTCTACTATACTTACCCAGGAGCAGAATTGTTAGGCCAGAGAGAGTAACTGAATGTTTCTTATTACAGAACAATCCCCGGAATTGGCTGCACCTCTCTGCACCCTCACCACCACTGCACCAGGGCTCCCACATTCTCGCAGCCTCAAAAATCATTGGCATTATCCAGGGTTCTAATTTTTTGCCAAGCTGATAGATGTTAAGATAGAGCATTGTTGCTTCATACGCTTTCCTCTAATTACTAACCAACTTGAGCATCTCTTTGTGTGCTTCTTGTACTTTGGGATTTTTCTTCTGTGAAATGACTATTTGTAGTTATTGACCATTTTCTTTTCTTTTTTTTTTTAATTATACTTTAAGTTCTGGAATACATGAGCAGAACGTGCAGGCTTGTTACATAGATATACATGTGCCATGGTAGTTTGCTGCACCCCCCAACCCATCATCTACATTAGGTATTTCTTCTAATGCTATTCCTTCCTTTGCCCCACTACCCCCTGACAGGCCCCATGTGTGATGTTCCCCTCCCTGTGCCCATGTGTTCTCATTGTTCAATTGGCACTTATGAGTGAGAACATGCAGTGTCTGGTTTTCTGTTCCTGTGCTAGTTTGCTGAGAATGATGGTTTCCAGCTTCATCCATGTCCCTGCAAAGGACAGGAACTCATTCTTTTTTGTGGCTGCGTAGTATTCCATGGTGTATCTGTGCCACATTTTCTTTATCTGCTCTAACTTTGATGGGCATTTGGGTTGGTTCCAAGTCTTTGCTATTGTGAATAGTGCTGCAATAAACATACGTGTGCATGTGTATTTGTAGTAGAATTATTTATAATCCTTTGGGTATATACCCAGTAATGGGATTGCTGGGTCGAATGGTATTTCTATTTCTAGATCCTTGAGGAATCACCACACTGTCTTCCACAATGGTTGAACTAATTTACCCTCCCACCAACAGTAAAAAGCGTACCTATTTCTCCACATCGTCTCCAGCATCTGTTGTTTTCTGACTTTTTAATGATCGCCATTCTAACTGGCGTGAGATGGTATCTCATTGCGGTTTTGATTTGCATTTCTCTAATGACCAGTGATGATGAACTTTTCTTCATGTTTGTTGGCTGCATGTTTTTTTTTTTTTTTTGAGAAGTGTCTGTTCATATCTGCAAACAGAGATAATTTGACTTCTTTTTTTTCTATTTGAATACTCTTTATTTCTTTCTCTTGCCTGATTGCCCCGGCCGGAACTTCCAGTGCTATGTTGAATAGGAGTGTGAGAGAGGGCATCCTTTTCTTGTGCTGTTCTTCAAAGGGAATGCTTCCAGCTTTTGCCCGTTCAGTATGGTATTGGCTGTGGGTTTGTCATAAATAGCTTTTATTACTTTGAGATATGTTCCATCAATACCTAGTTTATTGAGAGTTTTTAACATGAAGCACTGTTGAATTTTATCAAAGGTCTTTTTTGCATCTATTGAGATAGTCATGTGGTTTTTGTCACTGGCTCTGTTTATGTGATGGGTTACGTTTATTGATTTGCATATATCGAACCAGCCTTGCGTCCTAAAGATGAAGCCAATTTAATAATGGTGGATAAACTTTTTAATATGCTTCTGGATTTGGTTTGCCAGTATTTCATTGAAAATTTCACATCAATGTCCATCAGGGATATTGACCTGGAAGTTTTGTTTTTTTGTTGTGTTTCTGCCAAGTTTTGGTATCAGGATGATGCCGGCCTCATAAAATGAATTAGGGAGGAGTCCTTCCTTTTCTATTGTTTGGAATTTGTTTTAGAAGAAATGATACCACAGCTCTTCTTTGTACCGCTGGTAGAATTCAGCTGTGAATCCATCTGGTCCTGGGCTTTTTTAGGTTGATAGGCTATTAATTGCTGCCTCAGTTTCAGAACTTGTTATTGGTCTATTAAGGGATTTGACTTCTACCTGGTTTAGTATTGGAAGGGTGTATGTGTCCAGGAATTTATCCATTTCTTCTAGATTTTCTAGTTTATTTGTGTAGAGGTGTTTATAGTATTCTCTAAAGGTAGTCTGTATTTCTGTAGGTTCAGTGGTGATCTCCCTTTTATCTGTTTTTTAATTGTGTCTATTCGAATCTTCTCTCTTTTCTTCTTTGTTAGTCTGGCTAATGGTCTATCTATTTTGTTAATCTTTTCAAAAATCCAGCTCCTGGATTCATCGATATTTTCAAAGGTTTTTTTGTGTCTCTATCTCCTTCAGTTCTGCTCTGATATTAGTTATTTCTTGTCTTCTGCTAGCTTTTGAATTTGTTTGCTCTTGCTTCTCTAGTTTTCAATTGTGATGTTGGAGTGTCAATTTTAGATCTTTTCTGCTTTCTTCTGTGTGCATTTAGTGCTATAAATGTCCCTCTAGACACTGCTTTAAATGTGTCCCAGAGATTCTGGTACAGTGTCTTTGTTCTCATTGGTTTCAAAGAACTTATTTATTTCTGCTTTAATTTCGTTATTTACTCAGTAGTCATTCAGGAGCAGGTTGTTCAGGTTCCATATAGTAGTGTAGTTTTGAGTGAGTTTCTTAATCCTGAATTCTAATTTGATTGCACTGTGATGTGAAAGACTGTTTGTGATGATTTCTGTTCTTTTACATTTGCTAAAGAGTGTTTTACTTCCAATTATGTGGTCGATTTTAGAATAAGTTCTATGTGGTACTGAGAAGAATGTATATTCTGTTGATTTGGGGTGGAGAGTTTTATAGATGTCTATTAGGTGCACTTGGTCCAGAGCTGAGTTCAAGTGTGCAAATCTAAGTCTCTTTGTAGGTCTCTAAGAACTTGCTTTATGAGTCTGGGTGCTTCTTTATTGGGTGCATATATATTTAGGATCGTTAACTCTTCTTATTGCATTGATCCCTTTACCATTATGTAATGCACTTCTTTGTCTTTTTTTTATCTTTGTTGGTTTAAAGTCTGTTTTATCAGAGACTAGGATTGCAACCACTGCTTTTTTTTTTTTTTTTTTTGCTTTCCATTTGCTTGGTAAATATTTCTCCATCTCTTTATTTTGAGCCTATGTGTGTCTTTGCACATGAGATGTGTCTCCTGAATACAGCACACCAATAGGTCTTGACTCTTTATCCATTTTGCCAGTCTGTGCCTTTTAATTGGGGCATTTAGCCCATTTATATTTAAGGTTAATATTGTCATGTATGAATTTGATCCTGTTATTTTGATGCTAGCTGGTTGTTTTGCCCATTAGTTGATATACTTTCTTCATAGTGTTGATGGTCTTTACATTTTGGGTTGTTTTTGTAGTAGCTGGTACCAGTTTTTCCTTTCCATATTTAGTGCTTCCTTCAGGAGCTCTTGTAAGGCAGGTCTGATGGAGACAAAATCTCTCAGCATTTGCTTGTCTGTAAAGGATTTTATTTCTCCTTCACTTATGAATCTTAGCTTGGCTGAATAAGAAATTCTGGGTTGAAAATTTTTTTCTTTAAGAATGTTGAATATTGCCCCCTACTCTCTTCTGGCTTGAAGGGTTCTTGCAGAGAGATCCACTGTTAGTTTGATGGGCTTCCATTTGTGAATAACCTGACCTTTCTCTCTGGCTGTCCTTAGCATGCTTTCCTTCATTTCAGCCTTGGTGAATCTGACAATTATGTGTCTTGGGGTTGCTCTTCCTGAGGAGTATCTTTGTAGTATTCTCTGTATTTCTTGAATTTGAATGTTGGTCTGTCTTGCTAGGTTGGGGATGTTCTCCTGGATAATATCCTGAAGAGTGTTTTCCAACTCGATTCCATTCTCCCTATCACTTTTAGGTACACCAATCAAACGTAGGTTTGGTCTTTTCACATATTCCCACATTTCTTGGAGGCTTTGTTCATTCCTTTTCATTCTTTTTTCTCTAATCTTGTCTTCATGCTTTATTTCCTTAGGTTGATCTTCAGTCTCTGATATCCTTTCTTTCTGTTGATTGATTCGGCTATTGATACTGGTGTATGCTTCACGAAGATCTCATGCTGTATTTTTCAGCTTCATCAGGTCGTTTATGTTCTCCTCTAAACTGGTTGTTCTAGTTAGCAATTCCTGTAACCTTTTGTCAAGGTTCTTAGCTTCCTTGCATTGGGTTAGAACATGCTGCTCTAGCTTGGAGGAGTTTGTTATTACTCACCTTCTGAAGCCTACTTCTGTTAATTTGTCAAACTCATTCTTTATCCAGTTTTGTTCCGTTGCTGGTAACAAGTTGTGATCCTTTGGAGGGGAAGAGATATTCTGGTTTTTGGAATTTTCAGCCTTTTTGTGCTGGTTTTTCCACATCTTCATGGATTTATCTGCCTTTGTTCTTCGCTGTTGGTGACCTTCGGATGGAGTTTTTACTTGGCCATTCTTTTTCTGATGTTGATGCTATTGTTTTCTCTTTGTTGGTTTTCCTTCTAACAGTCAGGCCCCTCTTCTGCAGGTCTGCTGGAATTTGCTGGGTGTCCACTCCAGATCCTGTTTGCCTGGGTATCACCAGCAGAGGCTGCAGAAAAGCAAAGATTGCTGCCTGCTCGTTCCTTGAGAAACTTCATCCCAGAGGGTCACCTGACAGATGCCAGCTGGAACTCTCCTATATGAAGAATCTGTTGACCCCTGCTGGGAGGTGTCTCCCTATCAGGAGGCATGGGGGTCAGAGACCCACTTGAGGAGGCAGTCTGTCCCTTAGCCGAGCTCAAGTGCTGTGCTGGGAGATCCATTGTTGTTTTCAGAGCCAGCATGCAGGAACATTTAAGTCAGCTGAAGCTGCGCCTACAGCTGCCCCTTCCTCCAGGTGCTCTGTCTCAGGTAGATGGGAGTTTTATCTAGAAGCCCCTGACTGAGGCTGCTGCCTTTCTTTAAGAGATGCCCTGTCCAGCGAAGAGGAATCTAGAGAGGTAGTCTGGCTACCATGGCACTGCAGTGGGCTCTGCCCAGTCCGAACTTCCCAGAGGCTTTGTTTACACTGTCTGACCATTTTCTTTTGATCTTCTCACTTTTTTGTGTTGACTTTTTGATTTGTGGGAGTTCCTTGAAGATTCTTGATGTTGGTCCCTTGCCAGTTTCAAATGTAAATATCTTCTCCCATTCTCCTATTTGTCAGTCAAATTTTATTACATGAAAATAATTTTTGTTTGTTTGATGTTATAAATCCATTAATTTTTACCTTATGGTTTGTGGGTTTCATACATGCAGTTTTTTTCTAGCCTTAGCTTATAAATAGAATATAAATATTTGTCTTTCATATTTAGTTATTTAATTCATCTGGAGTCCATTGTGAGATGCTGAGGTAGGTAAGGATTCATTTCTATGTTTCTTTCTTTTTTTAAAATTTTATTTTATTTTCATTGACACATAATATTTGCATATACTTATGAGGTACAATGTGGTGTTTTCACACATGTATAAATTGTGGAATAATCAAATCAAGCCAATTAGCATATCCTTCACCTCAAAGATTGATTATTTGTTTGTGGTAAAAACATTTAAAATCTTTTTTTAGCTATTTTGAAATCAACACACTATTATTGTCTATAGTTGCAGAGTTGTGCAATAATAGATCACTAGAACTTTTTTTTTTTTTTGAGATGGAGTTTTGCTCTTGTTACCCAGGCTGGAGTGCAATGGAGCGATCTCAGCTCACCGCAACCTCCGCCTCCTGGGTTCAAGCAATTCTCCTGAGTAGCTGGGACTACAGGTATGTGCCACCATGCCCAGCTAATTTTTGTATTTTTGGTAGAGACGGGGTTTCACCATGTTGACCAGGATGGTCTTGATCTCTTGACCTCGTGATCTACCCGCCCAAAGTGCTGGGATTATAGGCCCACTGTGCCTGGCCACTAGAACTTTTTATACATATCTAACTGAAACGCTGTGCCAGTTGACCCACGTCTGCCCTTTCCCCATCCACCCCTCACCCTGCCAGCCCTTGAAACCACCATTCTACTTTCTACTTCTTTTTTTTTTTTTTTTTTTTTCGAGACGGAGTTTCGCTCTTGTTTCCCAGGCTGGAGTGCAATGGCGCGATCTCGGCTCACCGCAACCTCCGCCTCCTGGGTTCAAGCAATTCTCCTGCCTCAACCTCCCGAGTAGCTGGGACTACAGGCACGTGCCACCATGCCCAGCTAATTTTTGTATTTTTAGTAGAGACGGGGTTTCACCATGTTGACCAGGATGGTCTCGATCTCTTGACCTCGTGAT
>PVKV010033442.1:0-18671 GCA_004027835.1 Alouatta palliata
AAAAAAAATTAATTCTGATAAATATCTATTCCTGTGAAGCCAGCAACAGAATCAAGATGCAGAACATTTCTAACAACTGCAAACATTTCTTCATCCCACTTTGCAACCATTCCCTCCGTCTACTTTCACCATGATCTATTTTCTGTCCCTATAAAAATTTTATAGATGTAATCCATTTTAATTTTCCTATTAGTTTGCTGGTGTATTAGTCAAGGTTTCTAGAGGGACAGAACTAATAGAAAAATGTATATATGAAGGGGAGTTTATTAGGAGAATTGACTTACACCATCACAAGCTGAAGTCCCACAATAGGCCATCTGCAAGCTGGGGAGCCACAATGCCAGTTAGAGTCCCAAAACCTCAAAAGTAGGGAAGCTGATCGTGCAGCCTTCAGTCTGTGGCCTGAGAGCCCATGGCAAATCACTGGTGTAACTTCAAGAGTCCAAAAGCTGAAAATCTTGGAGACTGATGTTTGAGGGCAGAAAGAATCCAGCATGAGAGAAATGAAGTCCTGAAGACTTAGCCAGTCTAGTCTTTCCATGTTCTTCTGTCTGCTTTTATTCTGGTCATGTTGGCAGTTGATTAAATTGTGCCCATGTAGGTTGAAGACGGGTCTTCCTTTCCCAGTTCATTCACTGACTCAAATGTTAATCTCCTTTTGCAACACACTCACAGACACAGCCAGGAACAATACTTTGCATCCTTCAATTCAATTAAGTTGCTGTTGTCACTCAGTATTAACCATCGTAACTAGCTATATCTTTTGCATTCATTTTTAGTTGCTCTATGTATTATATGCATCTTTAACTTATTCCAGTCTACTCAGAGTTAATATTTAATTATTCAGGTAAAACACAGGAAACTTACAACAATACAATTTCATGTACCCCTATCTTTAGCACTGTTGCTATATATATATCAGTGGATATATAGATGTATGTGCATGTGTAAAACCAACAGTACAGTGTTATGTTTGCTTTATAATGTTCCTTTTAAATTACGTCAAAACAAAAAGAAAACAAGAAAAGCAAAAAAATTTTTAATGTCATGTGTCTTTGAAAAAATTGAGAAGAAAAACTAAATATATATATAATTACATTTAACTACCAGCTTATCATTTCCAGTATTTTTCATTTCTTTTTGTATATTTGAATTATTATCTGGAGTTATTTTCTTTCTACCTGATAAACTTTCTTCAGTATTTCTTGTGGTGCACATCTGCTGGTTCCTGAGTTTTTGTTTACTTGAAAATTTCCATATTTTATATTGATTATTGAAAATTAGTTTCACAAGACAAAAAAATTATTAGTTCCCAGGCATTAATGATATGATTGTTTCCTTGTCTGTGAAATGTCACCTTTTTCTGGTTACTTCCAAGATTTTCTTTTTATCTTTGGCTTTCATCAGTTTGACTCTAATATACCTAGTCTCTTTATATTTATTCTGCTAGTTTCATAGTTTCTCTGGTTACTTCCAAGATTTTCTTTTTATCTTTGGCTTTCATCAGTTTGACTCTGATATACCTATTCTCTTCATATTTATTCTGCTAGAGTTTCATGGAACTTCTTGGATCTGTAAGCTAATGTTTTCTACCACATTTGGAAAATTTTCAGCAATGATTTCTTCAAATATTCTTAAGCTCCTTTTCTTTCTCTCTTCTTCTGGGACCCTGGTTACATATATATTGAATTGCTTGGTAGTGCTTCAGTGGTCTTTGAAGCTCTGTTCATTTCTCCATTAAACGAAATAAAATGTTGACACATGCTACAACATAGACAGACCCTGAAAACTGGTGAGTGAAAGAACCCAGGCATAAAAGGTGACATAATGTATGAGTTTATTTAAATGAAATTTCCTTAATAGGCAAGTTTATAGAGACAGAAAGTAGAGCAGTAGGGGATGGAGGGAGTGAGGAAAGGGTGTATGACTGCTAATGGTAATAGGGTTT
The DNA here is from genome assembly GCA_004027835.1 of Alouatta palliata. Taxonomy (NCBI): domain Eukaryota; kingdom Metazoa; phylum Chordata; class Mammalia; order Primates; family Atelidae; genus Alouatta; species Alouatta palliata. The sequence continues at coordinate 1,949 of PVKV010033442.1, forward strand.
CTTTTTAGGGTGATGACAATGTTCTCGTTTAGATAGTGACAATGGTTGCACAACCTTGTGAACATACTAAAACCCACTGAACTATTTTATGGTATGTGAATTATGTCTCTATTTTAGAAAAGGAGGAGGGAGGAAGAGGAAAATATTTCAACAAATGAAATCAAGAGGAAAAAGAGAGGTAGAGAAAGAACTAGGAGATAATCAGAAAAGAAGAGAGAAATGAACTTCAAGGAGTGAGTTTTCAATAGTGTCATATATCATGCTGATTAGAGGACTGAAAAATAATTACTGGATTGGGAACTGGGATATAATGCCATCTTAGTGAGAGGCCTTTCGGTGGGTTGCAGAGAGAAACGAAGAAACAGTGCATAAGGAGGAAAATGGAAAACAAGAAGTAGAAATAGGAATTATTTGTTACTTATTCTGGAAGTTTTAGTTGGTAGGAAAAACTAAACAGATAAAAGGAGGTATATGATTTTATATAAAAACTAATTTCTCAGCTTTAAATTATTTTACATATAACCAATGAAAGTATTGAAAAAACAACTATAATTTAGACTTTTTTTAAAAAAAAAGAATAGCTTTCCCTGGCATCATTTATTAATATCATTATTTAATATCAATATAAAATGCATAGTGGTTTTCCTATAATTAACAGGCTTTAGGTATAGTTCCTATTTTATGTTTGATTTCCTGCTGACATTCTATTGCTTCATACTACTTTAGTATTTTGGTAATATGCCAAGGCTATGAAAATTCTTTCTCAAATGTAAAGAATTAAGTAATGCATCACCGAAAGATACATATTTTCTTTTCTATTTTCTGTTCTTTTAAAATGCCTATACATTGCAACTGGTTTGTAGTGAAAAGTAATCAAGCAATTTCAAAAGAAAGGGTTAATGTGATTTAAGTCACTGCCAATTGAAATGCCTTAAGTTTGGCTTATTACACTTTCCAGTAAGAAAGTTTCATTAAATGTGTTCTGTACTTTTTTTATAGACACCTTTACATTTTTAATGAACACTTAAAAAGCTTAGGAACAGCAACTCTCACCAAATAACTTGACTCTATATTTTTAACAGATCTCTTTTCTACACCTCAAATAGTCCTAAACAGACCAAGACAAAAACATTTAATATGTATTTCTACACATTTAACTCATTCAAAAGGAGGATTATCTAAATGCTGTTCAGGTATTCATTTGTTTTGCTGATAGTAAATTAAAAAAACTAGCAGCTGACACAAATATAAATGATCCTTCAATATCTTTAACTGTATGTTCACTAAGAAAGGAATTTTCTTATCATGGTCATTTCATTTTCCTGAACCTGTTTTCTTGTCTATAAAAGACAGAGATTGGATCAAGAGGTCCACAGACATTCACACCCTCTCTGTATACCGGAATTAGCTCTTTTATGGTAGATGCTGGTGCCAGTCATTTATATGCTGTCTCTGAGATCCAAATTTGTGCTCCACTCTGATACTGTGGAGCTAGGATTCTGCAAACTGCCCTTCCAAGAATGCCTTGTCACCTGTCTTTTAGTTCCTGTGAAAGCAAGGTTTCTCAACCTCAGCACTACTGACATTTCAGGCTGTATAACTGTGTCAATGAGAGCTATCCTGTGCATTGGTAAGATGCTAAGCAGGATCCCTGGCCTCTACCACCAGATACCAACAACATTCTCCACCCACGTTGTGAAAATAAAAAAAATCTCCAGACATTGCCAATGTCCCCTGGAGGGCAAAATCACCTTAGTTGAGAAACACTGTGCGAGAGGGAAACTGGGCCAATGGAGGACTTCTGTATTTTTTTCCCATTCCTGTCAGCATCCTTTAGTGGTAGCAGTTGCTCTCACTTCCAGCATCTTTTGGTAATACCAGAATTGACCTCATTATGCACCCTCAGAGACATCAGTGGCAGTCACAACTGGGAAGTGTCCTCTTCAAAGTTCTGATCATCAGCTCCTCAGGGCCTTCGCTCTAAGCTACAAGGTGACCAACTCTGCCCTACTTTATTCAACAGACATTTACCGAACATCTACAAATAGACTGGCACTGTACTAGGCCTTGGGAATAAAAGGTAAACAATATGCACTCCCTGATATCTGGGTAATAAAGAACAGAATTATCAAAGGCCAACTGTAGATGGATTAAGTACCTGCAAAATTGGTTTCCAATCTAGAGCTTCATTTGACAACCCACAGATGAGTGTCAGGAGGTGCACTGGATTATCTGCACCTCTAGTAGTTTTGTTTTTTGGCATGTCCTATTTCTTTAGTTTAGCTTTTAAATAGAAAATACATTCTGACTCACTCACTTTTATCATTACCAAAATTGCAAGTAACTTCATTATTTTATAGTTGCCAAGTTATTAGTAAAGGTAGAAAGAGCTTAGAAAATACAAGTCTCTGCCAAACAACTTGTTTACAACTTGCAGGAAATAAGCCAGGTTTATTTAGAGAAATGGATGGAGTGTGAGGGAAAGATAGATAGAAGCTGCGAACCAGTGACGGCAATGTTTAAAATCTGACAAAATCCTTCAAGATTGATTGAAAACACAGATATGCCATGTGATGAAAAATGGACAATTTAAAAATTGTTTTTTTTTTTTTTTTAAAGCCTCTTGGTTTCCTAAGAGACTTTGAAAATTCAAACTTTTCTTTTCTGCTTGAATATGCCTGGTTAAACAAGGAATGGACCTTATTTAGTCACTGACTTGCCTTCTGATCTTGTTTTTTTGAGATCAGTAACATATGGCCTCTTCTTTCTTTTCTTCTGTGATGGAGTGGCCTTACCAGTACGGTAACTAGGATACTTACTGGCCAATACCAGCAGCTAAACTTGACCTAGCAAAGGCCAAAAGAAAAATTTATTATAAGGGTGTTGGGTGATCTCACCAATATGAGGAATGTACTGAGTTTTGGGAATGAAATTCATTAGGAATATTGATATTGTCTTTCCTTCACATATATTTATGTTAGTTTCTTAAATCTCCTTATAATCAGTTTTCTAACAAAAACTCCCAAGTTTTATACAGTCCAGCTTCAGCTACCAGAGAATAACTGATGTGATGTGTTCCCAAGTCCAAAACTGTAAGTGAAGAATCTCAGGTTGTATCCAAGCTTGTGATCCATCAAATATGATCATTTAAGCATAATTTTAGAACTCAGTTAATAGAGACAGTAATTATTCCTAGGGACACCAGGACATGGTAACAGAGGTACAATTCATCTGAGCATTTAGGAATGAGCAGAAATCTGTTAAGTGAAGAGCATCCTATGTTGAAGGAACCACCTCTGCGGGAGTGCAAAGGTCTGGAAAATCTGGAGTATTGGGAGAGTTCAGTTTTCTGTGTGATTTCAACATCTGATACCTAGTACATAGGAGCAGGAGAGTAAGCTGCAAAGAAGTTGGAGCTACTTTGCAAAAGGCTTAATGTGCTGTCAAAATCCTCATATGCCCTTTTACAGAGATTAAACTCAATCATAGAAACAATAGGGAGATGAAAGAAGTCTCTGATAAATGGTTATTACAATAGTCTCCAGACTCTAACCTAAGACAGTGATTCATAACTAGGAAAAATTTTGTCCCCTGAGGGCACATTTGACAATATCTGGAGACATTTTTTATTATCAGTACCTGAGTAATGCTACTGATATCTAGAGGGTAAAGGTCAAAGATGCTGCAAAAGCCCTACAAGGCACAGTACAGCCCCACCACAAAGAATTCTCCAGTCCAAAATGTCAGTGGTACTGAAGTTAAGAAATCTTAGTCTGAGATCACAGCTGTGAGTTTAGGAACTAAAAGCCTTTTAATGAGAACCTTCTAAAATGGTTAGAAGTGGGGGGTAAGAAAATGAGACGGATCCACATAGGTCCTGCAGCAGCTATCCCAGAAGCTTAGGTAGTCACTTATGCCTTTAAATGAGAGCAAGTGAAGCAAGGTCTTGTAAGGATGATAATAAAACCCTCTGATACATTTCTATCCATTCATTGCTATGATGCTCCTATCAGTAAAGTAACAATGGTTAACCAGGAAATTTGGTGAGATTGGTTATATATCATCTCTTGTTTAGTAACAGAGTAAGACTGTTAGGTCTTCAGCTCCTACATAAACACAGGAGTAGTGAGTAAAGCCCACAGAATACTGGTCACCAAACAGCTAAAATGAAATACTCTTAAGGCTCCATTCAGGGAAATAATATATACTACCACTCACAAATACTAAAAACTAATAGTTTCTATGCTGTTTCTTTTCATCTGCTTATTATTTCTTTGTTCCCACTTTGAATAAAGGGGAATTTCCGAGCAGAAATTGGAAATTGGTTTATTAGCATGCCACAATACCCTTTATAATATTCATACTTACTACTTCTATTTATTAGCAAAAAATATTTAGACATTCACAAAGACTCTCTCCATGACTAAATTTTAGTTAGATTTTGGTAAGCCCTTTAAACCTTGATATTGGTATCTGTCCTTGCTAGGCCCGAGTCACTCAATTATAGCAAGAATCTTGTTAAGCCTATTTCAAGAAAACTCCCTACCTTCATTATCTGGTTGAATTTCCCATCCTTCACCCTTGGTATCTGATAACCCTCTCCATTCTTCTTGGTAATTGTCCATTCTCGGACTCCCTACTCTGCTATTTGGCTATAAATCTACTCTCCCTGCAGGGGATGGGCCACGTAGCCCCAGGTGCTGCAGGCAGTTGGCTGGTGTTTTCTGCCAGGCCCCATGCTGCGGTTGGCTGGTGTTTTCTGCCAGGCCCCAAGGAGTTTCCTCCTCCCTGCTCCAGGGAGGCCAGCTCTGACCCACAGCAATTAAACTTGTCTCAGCAGTGGAGGAACCACTTGCATAAGAATAAGGGGTTCTTCCCCAGGCATTTAAAAAACTTTCTTTTCCCTTCTTTATACTATCACCAAGTTAACTTTTAAAGTTTTTTTTTTTTCTTTTAGAAGACATTTTTACTAGGCCAGGCCCCTCAACTATCACTGTTTATACGTTCTGCAAAGTTTCGGTTGTAAAATCAAGCCTCCATCTTGTTTTACCTCCTGAGGGCATGGCTAGTAACTGCTTGGGAATGATTTGTTTAGGAATCCTGCCTTAGGGGATGAGCTTGTTATTCCTAGCCCTGTCTCTTTTTTTGTTTTTGTTTTTCTTTTTTTTTTTTTTTATTGCATTTTAAGCCCTGTCTCTTAAAGGGTTCCACCCAGTGACTGGGTTTTCTTTTGACTCTCTGTGTGTGTACTGTGTGTAATGTCTGTCTAAAGAGCTCTAATTAATTTGGCCTAAAGAAAGACATGCATATGGATCTGATATTTTTTAGAGGGAAGATAAAATCTGTGGTAACTTTCAATTCACCTGACTTTAATTTTTAAGAAATAAAAACAGCCCTACAGACTATTAGTAAAATGCAGGTCAGATACAACATTTCCTAAGTGTTCTGAGGTTACAAACTGCCTTTTGGGTTTTGAGAACTATTTGACTTGCTGACTTCACCACTGGTAAGGCCTGGGGACATATGGAACTAACTACACCCTTAACTAAGGCAAACCTTGGCTGCACGTAGCACCCAATTAAAGCAACTTAACAAGTTTTACTTTAAAAATTGCTAGGAGTTAATTGAAACTACTAGAGATAGATTTACACATAAGGTGTGTAAGAACAGTAAAATATGTGTGTGTGTTTTTTAGTAAAAAGTTATAAGAAGGCATGGAAATGTAAATTTTTGCCTAGGGTTAAAGCATTGTTTTAAATTAGGAAAAAGCTGAAAGTTCAAACAAGTGGTGGAAGCACTGTGGAAATTAATCCTGTGGAAGAGGTTTTCTGTGTGAACATATTAACTAAATTCAGAGGAGTTATAAAAGGTTTTTGCTTCTTGAAAATTTCTGAGCCATCTTTTTGGCAAAATAAATAACTTATGGAAATCTGGCATTCTATTTCATAATACCAAGTGCTTTAAACATATTTAACAGTCTTTCCCAAATCAAACTTCAGTTTCAAAATTGTCTTCCCTGGCACTTGGCTTCTTGAATAATTTAGAGGGCCCCTGAAGTGTCCAGAAAAGAGAGGTAAACAGGATTATTTAACATGTTTAGGTATGTGGGATTGCCAAAATGATGTTCAGTTTTCTTTAGGTTATATTTTTGTGAATAATGCTAATACACATTCCAAAATTGTATGGAATTTTAAAAATTCTGATGTCTAAAGTATATGTTATCAATCATAATTAAGGTTAAGTTATTGTAAACAATGGAAATAACCAAATTTCCAAATTTCTGTTAATCATGTTTCTAATTGTAACTACTCTGAACATTTTGCTATTCACAGACAATTGTCTTGTTTTAACCTGTTTTAAAAGATGGTTTATAATAAGCTGTAGAACTGTAACAGGTGTTCTCAAATACAATTTTTCTGATTGTATTTGAGACTATCAGGTTTCTGATAACTTTGGAGATTGTGACATTGGAATAAAGGAAAATATACAGGACTCATGAAGAGCTGAAATGCTCATAAATATCAAGCAAAACAAGAGTTAACTAAATGGACTGAACTCAGAAAGCTGGAGCAAACTTTTTGACTTTAACTTGGAATATTGCTGATCCTTGTTTTGTCTTTCAGAGTCAAGGAAACTTATTTTGAACTATTTACAGCCTTTAATAATTAAGCAAGATATACTCCTATGATCAAAATTTGGAGCATGTTTGTTTCTCTCTGCCTGGTTCCTCCAGAATGTAGAACCTATCTGTTAGTATTTTTAACTACGGCAATATATTTGTTTGCATCAGTGCAACAAGAATCCATTTTTATTTTGCAACAGGACACAATTGAAGAAAGTGGTTATTTTACCAAGGCTTTGACTATAAGGGTATGCTTCCCTTTAAGTAGTCAATCTTGACTAGGGAACCAGGGATGCCTGTTCTCTTCTTTCTAGGTGGGTTGCCATTCATCTTCAGTCCATACTCCTTTTGAATGCATCCTGAACCTCTTGGACTCCTTTATAAAAACAAATGACTTTTTTTTTCCTTTCTCTGCTCTGTCCTCTCTTCACTGCTGGGTAATTGTGTCTCTGTACAAAGGGACACTCCCTTCAGATGCATCCTCCAAACTGGAAAGAGTTAATTTCCCAAACTTTAAACTGGTTGGCTTAGGATTGGGCTTAGGGAAAGGGAACCCAGAAGCCCAACATGCCAGCAAAAGGGTAAGGTTTGTTTTTTTAGCCATTCGGGCTTTTGGCCTCCCTCTCCCTGTGCAAACTGGTAAAGGGACTCAGAATTTTTGAGCTGTCCTTACCCCTCCCCTTGTTTCGTTTTGATACATGTTTTCTAATAACCTGGTTTATCTGTTCTTGCCTTCAGGCCATCAAACTCGAAACAATCATACAACCAAAGACTGGGATGATAGTCCCTTCTGCTGGGAACCCTTAAATAGGCCACTGAGGGAGATCTGACTGTTGTATCCCCAAAGCAGGCCCCTTGTCAGCAGGAAGCAGTTAAGATCAGTCTTCATCCTTATTCTAAGAGCAGTCAGATGTATTTCTTTAGAGGGTAGAATGAGACAGCCAGGTGGGAGAGGGTCCCTGGAGAAACTCCAACCAGCCTGTGTACTGGAGTGAAGGCTCAGGAAGTTCACAATGTTTACAGCAGGGAGGAACCTGGCCCCTCTTCTTCCTGTGTGGAACCTGGGATTCAAACAGTATAGCAGGGACTCTGGCCTTGTGAGAGTCCCTGTTTCCCCCTTTTGTTCCTTTTCACTCAATAAAAACTTGTCTTACTATTCAAATTGTCTGTGAACCTGAATTTTTGTGGCCAAGGAACAAAGAACCTTGTCTTTAGCTAACTAAGGAAAAGTCCTGCAACAGCTCAGAGGCCAGTGTTGTCATCATGGTACACCTGGCCAGCAGTAACTGACCTGCAGAAGTTGACATCATGGTATACCTGACCAGCAGTAACCGGGGCCACAAAGGAGAGACTGCTGCAAGATATGCCACGTAAGTTGGAGAAGACTGGGGATTGTGGAGATTCCCTGGCTTATCCTTCCCCTACCCCTCTAAATCCCCTGCCAGGAACATTTATTGATTGAACCCAGCTGGGAGCTGGAAACCCAGGAAATGCAGCCTGTAGGGGTCCCCTTACTTGTAACACAGAACAGAGAAGACGGAAAGGCAAGGCATGGATCTGAGGTTGGAGACTCTACAAGCTAACAGAGTGGTTTACTCAATATCTTGTGGAATCTGTGCAACACTCAGTAAGGTCTTATCACCCATTTTAAACCTGAGGAAACTTAAGCTCATGGAGGTTAAGTGACTTGTGCAAAGTCATAAAGTCCATAAGGGGCAGATCTAGAAGTTTTACCAAGGTCTATCCTGATCCAAAGCCCCTGCTGCTTCCTCAGCAGAGGCTTGACCATCACAGCGGGGCTTTCTGATTTCTAACTTTGGAAAAGCAACTCCAAGCAGTAGTAGCATTCTCCTGGGAAACAAAATAGAAAGACGGTCAATGTGACAGAGAGATGCAAGGTTGCAAGAGCTCAGCACCTGGCTGCAGGCTGTGAACCTTTCTATTAAACAAAACAAAGATTCTGGTCTAACTTCATACATAAATCATTATTGTTCTGCTTAACGGGGCTACCATAAACCTAATAACCCGAAGGATTTACAAGCATTTTAATGAAAAATACACTGGTATTTCAGAGGAAAGTAACTGGACTCAGGGGGACAAAGTCTGGATACAAAGGAGATTTATCCTTGGTAGTCAACAATGAGCTACGTTACCTGGGAGATGTTAACACATTAGCAGAGATGAGTTTATGTGATAAGCTTCTGCCGATGAAAAGCAGAGCCCAAAGACAAGTAGAAGGGCACGGGAGAAATGGTTTTTATGAAGGATAAGAGGTGGTTGGTAAGGGGAAAGGAAGGAAAGTGAGTTGCCCTGCAAAGAGATAAAGGGTGCCTCGAGAATGCTGGATTGGCTAGGGAAGTGTATTGGATTTACCGTTAGAAAGCTGTTAATCTATGACTAATATGTGTGGGTTTAAAAGGTTAAGTAACAACATTTTTCTTCCTTGGTGCTTGTAGAATAGGTATCCATATATTCTGATCTCCATAGCCTGTTAGTAAAACCTCAGTCTACGGTTTTGGTTATTTTCCTTGGAGCCAAGTGAGAGTTTTTAAAATTCCTGATTTATGATTTTTTTGGTACTCTTTGTATTTATGTTAGCTTTACTGCTTGCTTGTGTTGTGGAGACAAGCTAGGCTGAGAATTCTCCCATGGGCTTTGTTTGGTCTCCTGTAATCTGGTAACAGGTCTAACCCCCACTCCACAGCTGAGCCATTGGAGAGCCTTGCTCCTTAGGCACAATGACTGCAGAGATGGGCACACAAAACAAGGCAAATCCATCTGAGGGCTGTCACTGGGATTTTTCAGATTTAAACAGATTATGAAGCTGTTACAATGTAGCACTTTAAACTACTGGTAGTCACATTACCAGCAGATGGACAAACCCAGTGAGCAACAGGAGAGAATAAAGGTGATACACTGAAAAGCAGAAAGGACCAAGATGCAGTGCGTGACAATGATGTTTAAGTTTTGGTTGAAACTCTGAGGTCCTAGATGGTATATGGTTCATGCAGCTCTGATCCTTTTAACAAGTGCTTCTGTCACTTATAATCCAAGCCCTCATTTAATATAGTTTGTCATGCAGGTATAATGCTGGTGATTCAAATATAGGGGAAATATCCTTAAACCCTCCATTTCCAAATCCATTGCTGTAGAAATCAAAGCTGCACTTCTCCTCACTTTCTACTCTTCTGCCAAAGACATTAGCTAACTCTTGGGAAGTTTGTGTTATCCTTGCCACTCTAGTGATTGGGACCCAGCCTCTTTGCATATTACCTGTATTATACTATGAAGAGATCACACAACTGGACAACCTTGTCTGTGAATAGCCTCCATAAAATCCACTCATCCAAGTACACAGGAGTTCAGCAGACCATACTAAAGATTTGGTGGAGTCCTGCAATACAGCCAGGTCACATACCACATGGCCTTTTAACATCACCTCATTTACCCCCATCCCTCGTCCCTTTTTCTCTCTCATATCTGTATCAGTATTTTTTTTTTCATTAAAAACCCAAGTAGTTTGTTGGGATTGCATTTCTTCCTCTGTGAGTACAATAGGTTAACCTAATTAATTCCACTCGAAGGGAAAACTAAGATTAACATGCTGAACTTCATGCTAGGTGCCACCTAGTGTAGTATTGAACCATGCCTTTCTTCAATAATTTTTCTCAGGGATGCTATCTGCAATTTGTTCTTTTGCATTAATTTTATTTAGCATACTCTGAGTTTTTCCTAAGCTCAGACATTGATTTTATTCTATGAAGTCTTCCTTTATCCTAAAGCTCTTCCTCTTAGAGCCCTCAGTACTTGTGTTCCTAACTGGATTGGTTGCTCTTTAATCCACTACACAACAGTCCTCATGAGACCCTTTTTACTTTTTGTTTGGGCTTACTGTTTTCAGCATCTCATGTGTGTCCCTCTCTTGGTTCATTCTCACTTTGTTGGAGTATATCCTTATAATGAAGATATTCAATTTTCTGAAAATTTACATATAAAAAATATACTTATTCTGCCCTTACATTATTAAATTAATAATTCATTGGACACAAATTTCTAGATTGGAAATAACTTTAAGACAGAATTTTGAATTTACTATGCCATTGTTTTCTACACTCCAATACATTTGAAAAAATCTGTTGTCAATATCACTCTTAATTCCTTGTATTTTTTATCTTTGAACTTTTTAAAATAAGTAAGTATTTAATCATGATATTGTGAACGTTTATGACATTATCTAGGCGTGGTCTTTGACATAGTTTGGATGTGTGTCCCCTTCATATCTTATGTTGAAATGTGACCTCCAATGTTGGAGGTTGGCTTAATGGGAGGTATTTGGTCCAGGGGGGTGGATCTCTTATGAATGTCTTGGTGCCATCCCCATGGTAATGTGTGAGTTCTTGCTCTGGTAATTCACACCAAAGCTGGTTGTTTAAAGAAGGCCAGAACCTCCTCCTTTCTCCTGCTCCCTCTCTTGCCATGTGACAAGCCTGCTCCCCCTTCATCTTCTGCCATGAGTAAAAGCTTCTTCACCAGAAGATGAGCAGATGCTGATGCCACACTTGTATATCCTGCAGAACCGTGAGCCAAATAAACCTCTTTTCTTTATACATTACCCAGTTTCCAATATTCCTTCACAGTAATGTAAAATGGACTAATATCATCTTTCTGTACTTATATATGCTGAACTATAGGTTGGTCTTTTTAGCCTGAAGATTCTTCTTCAATTCTTGGAAATTCTTTTCTATAATTGTTTGGCTAATCCTCACCACTACTTTCACTACCACAATTATTCATTTTTGTTTAAAACAAATGGGAAAGCTGCCACTGTTAATTTTCTCTGGTATTGGATGTCTTGGTCTTTTTTCTGACCACATCTCTCTCCAGCATAAAAAATTTGGGAACTCCAGTGAGGAAATTCAGGGTATAGACATTGGTAATTTCCGACAGTTAAGCTGACAGAGAACCTATTGTGAAGCTACACATCTGCCCAAAATCTGGAATGAGAAATATTTTTCTTGGAAGCATCAAAATCTTTGGAAGCCTTAGTTATCTCCAGATAATCATTTTTTTTTAATAATAATAATAATAATAATAATAAAGGCAACACAAGTTATGCTTTGGAGAAATGCCATCTTCTTGTGATCTGTAAGGTAGAGGAAAAAAACGGGCGCCCATATACGTGTACAGTTGGCTCATAAACAGATATTTAATTAATCCCTCTAATTTCAGCCTCATATGCTTTCCCACTTGATTGAATCTGAGCCCAGGTTTCCCTGGGGTTCCATTTTGGTAAACTGGCTCCTATCTCTTCAGTGGTACTCTCCTAGTGTATTATAGCTATTTTGTTCCTTTGTTTCATCAACTGACTTCCAAATTCTGTCTTCTAGAAATTGTTCTGAAAGATGCTTAATTTGCTATCTATTTATTTTGAGGGTGGTCTTTAGAGGTTTATACTATCCATTTGTATGATCATTTCATATCTGACTTTTTGTCATAATTGTAGCAAATATTTCTACCTTTTTTAATACTTTGTCTTATTTCAAACAGAATTAAAGGTAGAGATTGCGTTTAAGATACACATAATTGGATAACAAAAATAAACAATGAAATTAAGATATATTTGAAAGCTTCAATCTATAACACTAATTTAGGAATCCATATATTCTAGATAGCAGGCTATCAGACAGCAGTAATAGGCAGAATAATGCCTCCAACAAAGATGTTCACATCCTTATCTTCAGAACCTGTGAATATGTTATATTACATCACAAAGAAACATTTGGGAAATTCCTTTCTACTGGGGAGTAAGCCTGATCTACATAACACTGACACATAGTAGGACTGTTGAGCATTCCTTGAGGCAGCACTTTCCAGTGGAATCAGCAAGCTGGTCTTTCATTATTGATAGCTGGTAATGTAAACGCAAATTTTTCTCTGACCTGTTCTGCAAGTGGCATGGTATAAAAAGTCATTTAATTCAATGACAATTATAGGCCAACCTTGAGGAATTGCCATAGGGGAGGAGAGCCCCTGCTGAAGGGGTCCTGCTATCAGAAAGAGGTCTTTCAAATTCTTAAAGTTTACTTAAATCTTAGCAGAGAATTATAATCTGATATATTGCTTCTATACAAGGAACATGAAATTTTGCTATGACCCACCTGTGGAGCAAGAGAGCAGTGGCGTGGGTACTGGGCAGTGGCGGCGGCATTGTGCTTACCTAAGCACCCGCTTTTTGCTTGTGTTGCTTTTTGCTTGTGCCCTCCTTCCTCCCGCTGCTGGGCTGGGCGGACTTTTCCATGTATGCCTGCTCCACCCTAGCAGGCTAGCTTCCACGAGCTGGACCTGGGTCACTGTGGCTGCTGCCACCATGGAGGCCAAGTTCCTGGGAGCGTTTGCTGGCTCCAGGTTTGTGAGCTTTCTTGCTGTCAAGCCTGTCCTTCCACCCAACGCTCGCTTAGTCTCATGGCTTCAGCGTCTAGTGCTTTTCCTTATCTTTTTATATACTTGATTGCCTTGTTGATCTTGCACTACCAGGCAGGCTAAGAGCTCACCTTCTAATGCTGCATGCCTATCTCTTGGAGGAGTGGGCTCAGGCAAAACCTCCGTTTCCTCTTTGTCTGGTTGCCCTTCTGCATGATGCTGTTTGAGATTTCTTCTCACTTGTTCCTAGAGCTTTATGTCCAGTGTACTTTCTGCTGGGAATACTGGGCTTTGGGAAACAACAGTTTACATTAGGTCCCTTAATTGAGCCTGGGAAACTGAGGCTCCACTGGCTTTAAGCAGCTGTTTCAATACTTTTATACACTGTTTTTGTTGAGCTGATAACTGTTGTCCCATGATGAAACCTTAGCCTGAATAATCCCTCTGAACTTGGATATACTAAGTGGGTTTCAATGACTTACCGACTACACAGTTGTGTTTTCCTTCGTTTTGGACCTTCCATTGCGATTCATCACAGCAAAACCTCAGAGGGGGCACCACTGATGAGTTTCCTCAGATGTGGCACCACTGTCAGGGTCCTACAGGCAGACCCTGACCCTATGATGAATGAATTCTCTCAGACACAATATTCAGTGAACGAGCGGGCTGGGGTGTCCAGGCCATCCATCTGAAGGAATTAATGGCTGCTGGCCCCAACTCCCAGGCCTTGCCAGCCTTTATTTAGCACACATTCAATGACAAAGGCTTTGAGTCAACTCCACTAGAAGGTAAAGATTAAAGCCAGGTTCCGAAGCCTTAAGCAAATACCATTTGAGGGTGATAAATCTGGTTGGCCTCCCCCCCACCCCCCGAGATAGCCACCTGGTCGGTGAAAGATTAAAGGTTAGTTTTAGGACCACATGAGTAAAAAAGTTATTCAGATAAACTCCCCCACATTCCTTAGCTATTTGCTTTTCTTAACTAAAGGGGGTAAGCCTGTCTTCAGCCAAAACTTCTACTGAAACTATGCAAACTTCTTGGCCTTCCAAGAAAATTTGTGACTATATTCTATAATTTTCTCTAATACTTTTCCCTTAATAGTTTTGCCACCACCCTGACTGAACTACCACACACATTAAGGCTGGAGATAGAATTAAGGTTACTAATCTGATAACTTTAAGATAGATTACCCTGTTTTATCTGTGTGTGCCCAAAGCCAGTGTAATCAAAACGGCCCTGAAAAGTGGAAGAGGGAGGCAGAAGAATCATTCAGAATAACGATGCAGCATGAGAAAAATCTGACCAGCAATTGCTAACTTTGAAGATGGAAGAGGGCTGTGAGCCATAGAAGCAGCTTCTAAAAACTGCAAAAGGCAAGGAAACAAATCCTCTTCTAGAGCCCCCAAAGGCATGCTGTCCTGCCAACACTTTGATTTTAGCCCAGTGAGGCCTATTTTGGACTTCTGACCTCCAGCAACTAAAATAATAAGTCTGTATTGTTTAAAGTCACCAAGTTTGTGGTATATTGTTATTTTAGTAATTTGTTACACTCAGAAACTAAGATATCAATAAATACACCAAGTTAAAGAATCTCTCTAGCATTCCTACTGAGATTAACATTCTGGAGTCTAGAATGCAGAAAACCAGAAAGGGAGTACAATTTAGACAATACTATCTTTTGGCATATTACCTCATTTAGGTGAAAACAATAATGGCATCAAAATATAATAGTTTTTATTTTGTTAATGTGGTTTTGAAAATACAATTTTTGGAGAAAATTGAGAAGACAAGTGCCAAAAGCTTCTCTTTAAGTAACCTTAAATGTGTATGAATTCTCTAATTTGTTAAGTAACATTTCTGACCCAATCCATGCTATCTGGTGTTTTTTGGTCATGGACTACTGAAGTTTCTAATTCCACATAAGTTTGAAAAGCTTGCATCACTTGCCTTTAAATTGCTGTCAGACCTAGGATCAATAATTGTTAAAACCAAACTGAGCACATTTGGTAGGGGACAGATGGCTTGTACTATGCCTTTCTTTAACTACAATGAGTCAATTCTTATGAATCATGATTTCAAAGTCGTATCAGAAACACAATGGAAAACACTGGTTAAATCCCTACTAGAGAAGTTCACTCATATAAAAAAATACGCCTTCACAACTGTCTCCACAGTAAGCAGACTTGGCATATAGGTCAACAAACTTTTCTTCTTTGTTAATGAGTCATGATAACACCAGGTAGATCAGAGAGCTTAGCCCACTGCTATCCTTGTAAAACAAGACCTCTGGGTAAGTAAACGAGTACTTTTAGCCCAGGATTCAACAAAAGTCAAAATGATACCTTAAGAAAAACACATCAAGGGAGGTTAAAAAAAAAAAACAAACACCAATATTTGGAGACAGGAAAGTAAAAAAACTGAAAGAAGCATTGCCTAATGGAATACTGCTCATCAACAGTTGAATGGCAGTTTTCCTTCTCTTTGTACCAAGTTATAATAACCCTTTTAGGCCTAATTAGGAATTATCACACAGCTGGGGTGAGTCAGTCTTTCAGTCACAGGGAAAGCATTCAAAAGCATTCATTTGGAAGGAATTCAAAAACAGTGCTATGAAAATCACGGTAGAGATTATCCTGAGCCACCCCACAAAGCACAGGTGAAAATAATGAGCTTCTAAAATCATACATCAAGTTTTCCCACTTACTTTCCCAAAACATGTTTTTATTACTTACTTTCCCAAAACCTCTGTCTCTGAAGATACTGAATACTGACAATTGCAGAAAAAGTTAACCAAGCAGCAAAAGGAAAGCAATGATTGAGAAATACATTTGTGCCCCAAACTCCATCTGCTTAAAATTCTAGAGACTTAGGGCACATATGATTTAAGTCATCACCACAATTATCAAAAAGTATGTAAACAATTTACTACCTGTGTGTGCAAAGCAGGTTTCAAAAGTGGCTGAGAGTTCAGTAAAGTCTACACTGCCTTGGTTCAAATCCAGGCTCTGTCATTTACTGACTGTAATTCAGACAGATCACTTAACTTCTCTTTGTCCCAGTTTCCTCTTCTGTAAAATAGGGTTGGTATGAAAACACAGTTAATAAGTAAAGTGCTACAACAGTGGCTAGTGTATTGTAGCTACCATGTATGTATTAGCTGTAATTGTTGTTATCTTTAAGAAATAGAATTTTGAGGCTGGGTGCGGCAGTTCACGCCTGTAATCCCAGCACTTTGGGAGGCCGAGGCAGGTGGATTATGAGATCAAGAGATTGAGACCATCCTGGGCAACATGGTGAAACCCCATCTTTTTTAATTTTTATTTTATTTTTTATTTTTTTAATTTATTTTTTTATATATACTTTTTATTGCATTTTAGGTTTGGGGTACATGTGAAGAACATGCAAGATTGTTACATAGGTACACACATGGCAGTGTGATTTTCTGCTTTCCTCCCCATCACCTATATCTGTTATTTCTCCCCATGCTATCCCTCCCCAACTCCCCACCCCCTGCTGTCCCTCCCCTTTTTCCCCCCGACAGACCCCAGTGTGAGATGCTCCCCTCCCTGTGTCCATGTGTTCTCATTGTTCAACACCCGGCTATGAGTGAGAATATGTGGTGTTTGGTTTTCTGTTCCTGTGTCAGTTTGCTGAGAATGATGGTTTCCAGGTTCATCCATG
>PVKV010033443.1:0-18718 GCA_004027835.1 Alouatta palliata
TAATGGAATTTATATATATAATGGAATTTATATATATAATGAAATTTATATATATAATGGAATTTATATATATATAATGGAATTTATATATACATAATGGAATTTATATATATATATATATATATATATAATGGAATACTAGTCAACTATAAAAAAGAATGTAATAATAGCATTCACAGCAACTTGGATGGAATTTGAGACCATTATTCTATGCAAAGTAACTCAGGAATGGTAAACAAAACATCATATGTTCTTACTTGTAAGTGAGAGCTAAACCATGAGGATGCAAAGGCATAAAAATAATACAATAGACTTTGGGGACTCAGCGTAAAGGGTGGAAGGTAGGTAAGGGATAAAAAGACTACACATTGTGTACAATGTACACTGCTCAGGTGATGGGTGCACTGAAATCTCAGAAATCATTGCTAAAGAACTTATTCATGTAACCAAACACCACCTGTCCCCCAAAAACTTATTGAAAACGTAAATTTAAAAAACAGAGATCACAGCTGGGCATGGTGGCTCACTCCTGTAATCCCAGCACTTTGGGATGCCAAGGCAGGTGGATCATGAGGTCAGGAGATTGAGACTATCCTGGCCATAGTGAAACCCCATCTCTACTAAAATACAAAATATTAGTCGGGTGTGGTGGCACACACACCCGTAGTCCCAGCTACTCAGGAGGCTAAGGCAGGGGAATCGTTTGAATCCAGAAGGTGGAGGCTGCAGTGAGACAAGATCATGCCACTGCACTCCAGCCTGGCAAAAGAGCAAGACTCCATCAAAGAAAAAAAAAAAGAGAGAGATCCTCCTGCGTAGCCCCTTAGTACTGGGACCGCAGGCATGTGCCACTGTGCCCAGCTCTTAACTTTTGTAATGCATTTCTTGTAAAACTAATATGATTAGATGTTTTTATATCTTTAATTCTTAAAGAATCATTTAGTCCATTTAAATTTTGTTTACATGCTAAATTATTGGGGTTTTAAAAAAGTTATTTGAGTTTAAATTTTAAAAGAAGAAAGAAAAGAAAGACGCTCATACACTATTGGTGGGAATGTAAATTAGTGTAGTCACTACAAAGAACTCTATGGAGATTCCTCAAAAAACTAAAAGTAGAACTACTATATGATCCAGCAATTACACTACTGGGTATATATCCCAAAAAAAGTAAATTAACATATCGAAGGAATATACGCACTCTCATTTTTATTGTAGCACTATCCACAACAGTCGAAATACGGAACCAAGCTAAGTTCCCATCAAAGAAGTATAGAGAGAAAAAAGCATGGTAAATATCCACAATAGTATATTATTCAGCCATAAGAAAGGAATGAAATCTTGTCATTTGCAGCAGCATGGATGGAACTAGAGGCCGTTACATTAAGCAAAATAATCCACACAAAGATAGACAAATATTGCGTGTTCTCACTCATATGTGGGAGCTAAAAAAGTGAACCACATGAAATTAGAGAGTAGAACAGTAGTTACTAGAGGCCAGGAAGGAGAGAGGGGGATGAATGGAAAAAAAAAAAAAAAAACATAAATGTAAAACATAATCATGTTGCAAAAAATAAAATTATAAAATTAATCGCTGAAAATTGTATAAGACATATGGAAAACTAATAGCAAAATGGCTCAAGTAAGTCCTTCCTCATCACTAATTATTTTAAATGCACATGGTTTAAACACTTCATTGAAAAGGCAGAGATTTGCAGAATAAGTTTTGAAAAAAAAAAACATGGTACAACTGTATGTTGCATAAAAGACTCACTTTAGGGATAAAGAAACATTGAGACTGAAATTGAAAGAATGGAAAAAGACATTCTACACAAGTAATAACCAAAAGAGAGCTACAGTGACTGTATTCATATCAAACAAACTGGACTTTTTATGGTTAAAACTGTTTTCCCTAAACTTTATATTTTAAAGCCCTAGCCCCCAATATGCCTGTATTTGGAGACAGAGCCTATAAGGAGGTAATAAAGGTTAAGTGAGGTTAAAAGTGTAAGGCCTTAATCTAATAGTCTTCATAACAAAAGAAGGCACCAGATACCTCTCTCTGACTACATGTACACAGAGGATACAGTGAGAGAGCAGACATAGTAAGAAGGCAGATATGAGAACACAGCAAGAAGGTGAATGTCTACAATCCAGGAAGAGAGACCTCAGCAGTAACCAACTCTGATGGAACATTGCTCTTGGGCTTCTAGCCTCTAAAACTCTGAGAAAATAAATTTCTTTTGTTTCAGCCTCCCAGTCTGCAGTATTTTGTTTTGCAGCCAAAGCTAATAGACACTTATGTAAAAATTGTTACAAGAGACAAATAACATCGTGCATTAATAAAAATGTCAGTTTCCACAGGAAGATATAAAAATTATGATCATATATGCACTAAACGTAATAGCTTCAAAATATATGAAGAAATCATTAACAAAACCGAACGAATAAACAGTCCTATAATAACAGTTGTAGACTTCAACATCTCACTTTCAAAAATGGATAGAACAACAAGACATAAGATTAATAATGAAATAAATGGCTTGGACAACACTATCAATCAATTACATATAATAGACATAAGGAAACATTGATCAAATGATAACAGAATACATGTTTCCCTCAAAGGCACATAGAATGTTCTCCAGAATAGATAATATGTTCAGCCATAAAAGAGGCATTTAAAAATTTTACAAAATTTGAAATCATACAAAATATCTTCTCTGCTCACAACAGAATTAAACTAGAATGCAACAAGAAAAGGAAAACTAAAACATTCACAAATATGTGTAAATCAAACAACACACTCTTAAACAATGTAAAGGTCAAAAATCTCACAATACAAATTAGAAAATACCTTTACAAATTAAAATGTAAACAAAACATACAAAAAACTCATGGGGTACAGTGAATGCAGCACTAAGAGGAAATTTATAGCTGTAAAGGTACAAAATTTAAAAAGTAAGATCTAAAATCAAGAATCTAACTTTACACCTTAAGAAATTAGGAAAAGAATAGCAAAATAAACCCAAAGCAAGCAATATGAAAGAATAATTGAAATTAGAGCAGAGATAACTAAAATATAGAATAGAGAAGTAGAAAAAAGTCAGTGAAACCCTAAGTAAGCTCTTTGAAAAGGTCAACAAAATTTATAAACCTTTAGGTAGACTGACTAAGAAAAACGGTAAGAAGATTTCAGTTACAAAAATCAGAAATGAAAGTGGGGGCATGAAAACAAATTTACAAAAATAAAAAGGATTATAAAATAATACACTGAACAACAGTATGCCAACAAATGGAATAATCTAGGTGAATGAATAAATTCCTAGAAACAAAATTTATCTAAATTGACTCATGAAGAAATAGAGAATCTCAATAGATCAATAACAAGTAAGGAGATTGAATCAATAATTGAAAACCTCCGCCCACATCCCAAAACACGTGGACCAAATGGCTTCACTGGTGAATTTTAGCAAATGTTTAAAGAAGGAATAACACTCATCCTTTTCATACTTTTCCAAAAATTTTGAAGAGGAGGAACCACTTCCTAACTTGTTTTGAGTCCAGCATCGCCCTGATTCCAAAGGCAGACAAAGACACTACAAGAAAAGGTTTACAACATCCGTCATTAATAGTGATACAGAAATCCTCAATAAAACACCAGCAAATTGCATTCAACAGCACATTAAAAGGATTATACTCTTTAACCAAGTGGAATTTATTCCAGGAATGTAATAATGTGTCAACATATGAAAATAAATAGATGCAATATACCCCATTAATAGAATGAAGAGAATACATGATCATCTCAATTGATACCCACCTCCAAATCTGACAAAATTTAACACCTTTTCATGATAAAAGCACTCAATACACTAGGAATACAAAGAAATTTTCTCAACATGATAAAGGTCATATATGAGTAACCCACAGCTAATACCATACATTATGGTAAAAGACTGAAAATGCTTTTTCTAAGATGAGGAATAAGACAACAATAACTATCAACATTTCTATTCAACATAGTATTGAAAGTTCTAACCAGAGCAATTAGGCAAGAAAAACAAATACATTGGAGAATTAGCAAAAAAAAAGGAAAATTACCTCTGCATACAAATTTGAAAGAAAGCAATACAGTTATTTTTGTTGGCGGATGAAATGATCTTCTATGTTGAAAATCCTAAAGACTTCAAAAAAGAACTTTTAGAGTTATATACAAAATTAAGCAAAACTGCAAAATACAAGATCAACACACAAAAATCAGTTGTATTTCTATACACTAACTGAATCATTCGAAAAGGAAACTAAAAAAACAATTATATTTACAATTGCATCAAAAAGAATAAAATAAACAGAAATAAATTTAAAGAGTTGAAAGATTTGTACACTGAAACCACAAGACATTGCAGAAAGAGAAGTAAATAAGACATAAATAAATTTATTTATTCATAGATTGGAAGACTTCATATTGTTAAGATGGCAATACTACCTAATGCAATCTACAGAATGAATGCACCCCTATCAAAATCTCAAGAGCATGTTTTTTTTGTAGACATAGAAAAAAATTGGCCCTAAAATTCATATGTAACCTCAAGGGACCCCAAATAGCCAAAACAACAAGGAAAAAGAAGAACCAAGTTGGAGGAGGATTCATATTTCCTGATTTCAAAACTCCCTCATTCTGAGGGGATCTCTGAAAGCTCAAGGATAAAGAGTAATTTAAGAACTTCATAAAGGGGACTTCTTTCCCTTTGTAGTGCCTGTGTCATTCACTGATTTTTATCTCACCCCTTCTTATCCCATCTCTCTCCTTCTCCCTTTCCTTTCCTCTGTTTCTCTCCTCCTCCCTTAACTGGTCACTATACATACACTGAAGGACAATTAGGGAGAATTGCAATCTGTTAACACTTTCCCACCCACCCTGCTTTTTTAAACCAGGAAAATTTCTTTCTAAAATGAATGAAACTGTGTTGCTGTATTTGCATGTGGTCCTCAATAAGATTTTCTGGAGCTCAGCTATATTTTACTTAAGCGTGGTCTTCAGTTAGGTTTTCTGGGACTCAGCTGCCCTAATAAATGAAAGAGGAAATGAAGACAGGTTAATTTAGAAGGATGCCTTGAAGGCTAGACTGAGAGTTTGGCTTTGGGTACTAGGCAGGGACTGGCACCATCTGCTCATAAGTTCAAAAAGCCATGAATGACTTTAGATGTGAAGTTTGGTTGTAGGCCCTGATATTAAAACTCTGGAATGCACAGCAAACCCGTATGGTCTACTTGTACCATTGATGCTGTTCTTTCCTCTCGCAACTAAGAAAGCTGTAGCCCAGGGGACTGCCATAAAGGACTGTGGGAACCCAGGCTGCACCCTTCTTCCCCTCAACTATTGGCCCCTGTGCTCGCAGCTGTCAACTGGGATTGCACAGAAAATGAGGTTGGGTTGTGGGCATTAACAATGGCACTGGTGTCGGAGAACAAGCTTCAAAAATAACAGCTGATGCTGGGAGGCAGGCCACAGCATCTGGTTAAAAAATGTGGAGGTCATAGATGCTGGGAAAGAAGTGTGACTAAGGGCCTAAGATTAGGTGGAAAAGAAAGAAGAGTCACGTTTTGTGCTTCTCGCCTGCCTTTAACCTAGAGAAACGTGGTGGTGGTAGAGCTACCTGGCAGGACAGACTCATAGAAATGTCAGAACTAGAAGAACCCATGGAGATTATACAGCTTACTCTACACCATCTTTTGGTCCCCAGTGCAGAAGATAATCTCAGAGCCCAAGGAGTTACACCCGAAGCATTTTGGTTTTCCATGGAAGAAGTTTTGGTTAAAAATTACAGATCTGGCCGGGCGCGGTGGCTCAAGCCTGTAATCCCAGCACTTTGGGAGGCCGAGGCGGGCGGATCACAAGGTCAGGAGATCGAGACCATCTTGGTCAACATGGTGAAACCCCGTCTCTACTAAAAATACAAAAATTAGCTGGGCGTGGTGGCGTGCGCCTGTAATCCCAGCTACTCAGGAGGCTGAGGCAGGAGAATTGCTTGAACCCAGGAGGCGGATGTTGCAGTGAGCCGAGATCACGCCACTGTACTCCAGTGTGGCGCCTGGCAACGGAGTGAGACTCTGTCTCAAAAAAAAAAAAAAAATTACAGATCTAGTCCAAGCAAATGTTACAAATGGCAAGCCAAGGCTGGGAGTGGTGGCTCACGCTTGTAATCCCAACACTTTGGAAGGCCGAGGTGGGGGGATCACTTGAGTCTAGGAGTTTGAGACCAGCCAGGGCAACATGGCAAAACCCCCTCTCTACAAAAAGTACAAAAATTAGCTGGGCATGGTGGCATGTGCCTGTAGTCCCAGCTACTTGGGAGGTGGAGGTGGGAGGATCACCTGAGCCCAGGAGGTTAAGCCTACAGAGAACCATGATCCACTGCACTCCAGCCTGAGCAACAGAGTGAGACCCTGTGTGGAGTAAAAAAAAGGCACAGAGGGAGAAAGTAACTGTCCAAAGCCATATATGAAGCTAGAGAAAGGCTGGTCTGGAATTCAGGTCTCCTGAGTCATTCACCACACACATAAAGCATTATTATTACCAGAACTATTTCGTGCTTATATAGTATTTTAGTTCTTTTTAAACTGCATACTCCCACAGATCATTTAAATTCCTCCTTCCTATGGCAATATCAATATAATTTTTCTATTATTTGATCAATGAGCACCTGAAGTTCTGAGTAGAGAAGCAGCTTATCCAAGACAAAACAAGGTGGCTTCACTCACATTAGACTCAGAATTACTGTAGCATATCAGCAGCACCCAATGCATCAACAGCTCAGCAATAATTTTGTGGGTCCCTTCCATAGCCGCCTACTTTGTCTCTGTCACTAAGTTATGCTCCTCATATTACCTGTAGCAGAGAAAGCAGTTCTGTCAGCACTAAACACCCTTCTCCCACGTCTATTGGACTCCACCTCAGAAATCCTCAGATAAACAAAGGATCTCAAATCGGATAGGAAAATTCCATTATTTTGGTGTATGGGTCCATGCTTATTTTCAGGCTGAATTCATTCATTTATTTATTTTCTGAGCATTTAATGTTTAAGGCCCTTAGAGAGATAGAAAACAGAAAGACATAATAAACATATGCAAATAACTAAGTAGATGCCGGTAACTAGCTCAAATGTGTGCATGACTGAGAGAGGGAGAAGGGGTGACAGACAGCGAAAGGAGGAGTAGGGAGGATGGAAATGGGGGTACACTAAACTTTTAGAGGAATGTACATTTCCTCTGAAGTATACTTCTTTTGAAGAAGGCTCTGCGAATGTGTGTAAAGGAGGTGGCATTTGCTCTGAGCCTTAATGATGAACAAAATTTGGTCATGCGCTAATGGGGGGAGGGAAGTATATTTTAGGTGGGAGGTCTGAGTAAAAGCATAGAGGTGGAAAAATGTGGCAGGCATATGAAGAAAATCAAGTTGTTAAATTTGGCTGGTACCCAGAAGTTTTAAACTAGAGTAGAAAGAGTAAAAATAAAAAGGCAGATTTATGTCAGATAGAGTTAGTGTTAGGGCTAGAAGATTTGGACTACATTCTATAAGTCAGCAGTCCTCACCCTTTTTGGCACCAGAACTAGTTTTGTAGAGGACAATTTTTCCACAGATGGAGGGAGGGAGATGGTTTCAGGATGATACAAGCATATTACATTTATTGTGCACTTTATTTCTATTATTATTACATTGTAATATATAATGAAATAATTATACAACTCCCTATAATGTAGATTCAGTAGGAAACCTGAGCTTGTTTTCCTGTAACTAGATGGTCCCCATATAGCCCTTCCCCAAGACCATGGGGCCCTTTCCTTTCCTAGGCTTAGGAGGTGAGAGAGATCCCTAAACTAGTAATAAGTTTAAGAAGGAAGTAGAGATTGGGTGTGGTGGCTTACACGTGTAATCCCAACACTTTGGGAGGCTGAGCAGGAAGATCACTTGAACCTAGGAGTTGGAGACCAGCCTAGGCAACATAGTGAGACACCAATCTCTACCAAAAAAACAAACAAACAAACAAACAATAATTAGCTGGGTGTAGTGGCACTTGTTTGTAGTCAAAGCCACTTGGGAGGCTGAGGTGGGAGGATTGCTTCAGCCCAGGAGTTCAAGGCTGCAGTGAACCATGATCACACCACTGTACCCCAGCCTGAGTGGCAGAGTGAAACGCTGTCTCAAATGAAAAAAAAAAATAGAGAGACAGTGACAGATCATCAGGCATTAGATTCTTATAAGGAGCACACAACCTAGATCCTTCGCATGCACAGTTCACAAGAGGGTTTGTGGTCCCATGAAAATCTAATGCTACTGCTGATCTGACTGGATTGGAGCTCAGATGGTAATGCAGGTGACAGGAAGGGCGGTAAATACAGATGAAGCTTGCTGGCTGCTCACCTCTCCAGTACCTAACAGGCCGCAAATGTGTACTGCAATATGGTCCAGGGGTTGGGGACCCCTGCTGTAAGCAATGTGGGGCCATTGAAAGGCTTTAAGTGGGGGAGTGATAACATCAGATTTGTTTTTAAAAGATCACTCTGGTACTTGTCCAGGTGAGGAGTATTGGGACCATGAAGTAGAAGATGGGAAGAGGGTAGAAAAGGAGTGATTTTTCAGAGGTTTCAATAAGCAATAATAGTGTTTTGGAAAACATATTTTTTGTAATATCGTCACCACATACTACAAAAGAAAGAGCTCCCACAGATCTATAGTCAAAACACAAACAAGCCAGCAAATAGACACAGAATATGAAGAGAAAATTTTCAGAAAAAAAGAAATATAAATGGCCAATAAGCATATTTTCCTTGTTCAACCTCTATAGTAGTAAAGAAAATTCAAATGACTACAAATGCCATATTTCATTCATAATATGTACACAATTAAAAGATGGCTAGATGAATATATAAAGGCATGGATAGATGGATATGTGATAAAGCAAATGAAGTTCAATATTAATGATGGAATCTAGGTAGTACATATATGAATGTTCACTATACAATTCTTTAGACTTTTCTGTACGTTTGAAAATGTAAGAAAATGTTGGGGGACTGGAATTTTAAAGCATAAGCCCTTTGGCACAATTATTTCATTTATAGGAATCTACTCTACAGAAATATGTACTTACATGCTCATAGATAATAGCCAAAGAGGTACCCATCAGCCACCTAAATGTTCACCAAGAAGGAGAGTTTAAATGCATTATGCAGTTGTTTTTAAAAATGAGGTAGACCTATATGCCAACATGAGAGATTTCCAAAATATATTGTGAAGTTAAAAAATGCTCCCAGCACTTTGGGAGGCCGAGGTGGGTGGATCACGAGGTCAAGAGATCGAGACCATGGTGAAACCCTGTCTCTACTAAAAATACAAAAATTAGCTGGGCATGGTAGCACGTGCCTGTAGTCCCAGGTACTCGGGAGGCTGAGGCAGGAGAATTGCTTGAACCCACGAGGCGGAGGTTGTGGTGAGCCGAGATCACACCATTGCACTCCAGCCTGGGTAACAAGAGCTAAACTCCATCTCAAAAAAGAAAAATGCAAATACAGTATCAAATGTAAAGTGGAATCCATTAAATTTTAAAATAAAACTATCAGGTGTATATGTATGTATGTATTTCTGGACACACAAAGAAAAAGGACCAGAAGAATATACAGAAAACTATGAACCGTAGTTGTCTCTGGGGAGAGAAACTTGGAATAAGAACAAGAATGAAAGGAACTTTTCCTTTTTATTTTATTATACTTCTGTATAGTTTGGATAATTTACCATACGATTGTATATTTCTTATTTTTTCTCTATGTTCTTAGTTTCTATTTTTCATTGTTTGATTATTTATTCTTTTATCATTTATTTATTTATTCATCATTTATCCATTTATTCATCTTGGTTTTTGATGTGTATTTCTTATTTTCAAAAATATAATAAGCAACAATAAAAGACATTATTATCATTGATTATAAAGATTCACAGCTAAGTAAACTGGGGATAAAATGGTGTGCATCACGAATGTTCATTGCAGCACAGTTTACAATAGCAAAGACCTGGAACCAACCCAAATGCCCATTGATGATAGACTGGACAGGGAAAATGTGGCACATATACACCATGGAATACCATGCAGCCATCAAAAACGATGAGTTCGTGTCCTTTGTAAGGACATGGATGAACCTGGAAACCCTCATTATCAGCAAACTGACGCAAGAACAGAAAATCAAACACCACATGTTCTCACTCATAGGCGGGTGTTGAACAATGAGAACACATGGACACAGGGAGGGGAACATCACAATTGGGGTCTGTTGGGGTAAATTAGGGGAGGGACAGTGGGGGGTGGGAAGTTGGGGAGAGATAGCATGGGGAGAAATGCCAGATATAGGTGATGGGGAGGAAGGCAGCAAATCACACTGCCATGTGTGTACCTATGCAACAATTTTGCATGTTCTTCACATGTACCCCAAAACCTAAAATGCAATAAAAAAATGGAAAAAAAAAACAATAAATAATATAGCTATTGCAAATCAAAAAAAAAAAAAAAAAAAGAAATGGTGTGCATTCTGTGATAGAAAGGGAAGATGAAAGTGGCTTTGGAGTTCACTTCATAGACACAAGGGAGAGAGCCCAGTAGCTGCCCTTTCCAGGTAGACAGAGAAGAAAAGCCTCAATATGCTATATGTTCTGAGTGGAGCAGTGTTCACTGGAAATCTGAGAGAGAAATGTTGGTGGAGGACAAAAGTAAAGGAGAGAGGGAAAGGAGATTGGACAAAGAAAATATCCAAATAATTCAGTACGTTGACGCTCCTACTGATCTTTCTCTACCAAAGAAATTATTCACCCTGGGATGGAGGGAGGGAAATCATTTTCCAAAGGCAACAACACCTAGCAACACAAGGTTACTGTTCCAGAAACTACGAATCAGGGAGAAATATATGCACTACCTCTGGTCCTGTCCTCCCTCCACCTACTCCCACCTCCCAGTACAACAGTGTTTCCTTAAGCCCTGAGTTCAAAATAGTTTCCAGCCTTATTAGTTTAATTCTGGACAAAGTCTCTTGATCTAAAATAGATAGTACATGGAGGATCCAAATTGTATAATGGTTTCCAATATCTTTAGAGCTGTAAAAAGCCTGATAAGTCATCCAAGTCAACTTCTCCCAATCTCATACAGGTGGACAGAAACTGAGGCTCAGAGAGGGAAGAAGACCCGAGAACCAGAGTTTCCTGACTCCCCGGTCAAAGTTCTTTCCATCTCTGAAGTATGATTGGCTGGGATTCTCCAATATCACCAGTTGCACCTAAGAAATCTAGATCTACTCTTGGCCCCACTGGTAGTCTCAAACTCTTGGTCTGAATGGGGTTCATCATTAAGTCACATGATCCAAAAGAAGGCTTTCTCTTCCCCTGCCTTCCCTACACCTCTCATGATACCCTCTGTCCATCAACCTCGGTTTTCCAAGAGGCAATGACTGCCATTCCTTGAATGAATGAGGAGAATGGAAATTGGTAAGGCATCATTCATTACAGGAGGCTCTACTCCGTGTTATGGCTATTTGTTCATCAGCGCTCTCCCTGGCTCACAAACTAGGCATGGTTGCTATTCCCTTTTGAGGAGCAAGTCCAGAATGCCTAGGCCTAGTGTTCACGATCCCCCTTTGCAATCTTAACCTCTATTTCTCCTTTTTGGATCAGCAGGCACACTAGCCATTAGTTGTCCCCTGCATATCCAGCATCTCCTTGCCTCCACAAAGGCACATGTGTTACTCATTTGTCCAGGAAAGCTCTGCTCCAGCCTCTGCTATCCAACAATGTTAGTGTAAACCTGTCCCACAGACCTTTAAGGCCCACCACAAATGTCTCTTGAGTATTCACTGAAATCAGAAATACTCCTTTTATACCAGGAGGCCTTAAAGTTTCAGGCTCAGGCTGATCATCCCTAGATGACCATCTGAAAGTAGAACCCATGGCTCCCAAACTTCTAGTCCAGAATATGTTTTACTGTTCCACATGGCTTTTGCCTTTTCTGAACCTCATAAGCACTTTGTCTTTCTGGCTTGGAGTATGGTCATAATATCCACTTTTCCCCCAACACACATAAAATCTTCTAAGGGCAGGAGCTTATTTTACACAGTCCTCCCTACTCTTCTCTCCATCTGTTCAGCAAAATGCACCACACCAGCAGATACCCTGTAGTTCTTCACAACAGGCCAAGGCAATTCCCTTGGCAGTAACCAGAAAGCCAATGTAACTGCTAAAGGAAAATCCAAGTGACAGCAAAATGGTTCCTGAGATTTTACCCTTTGGGACCTTGGCAGTTTGGAAACACTGCAGCCATTTAAAGTTTATCTCAAACGAATGGACAGTAGAGTCACATTTTGGCCAATTAAAGAAGCGGTTAGCATTTCAGTTCTCCTGCAGGGGCCCATCTTCACAGCATTATGGAGCTCTGATTCTACAACCCCTCCAAATATGAGTATGCAAGACATCAAAGCCTAGCTTGTTTTAATTTTTACTTTTGCAAGTTGAAAGGGATCTTTGGACATACTCCATGAAAGTCCAACCCCTTGGCATTATAGATTGAGAACTTGAGGGTCAGAGAGGTGACAGCATCTCTCTGAAGTCACAATGCTAGTGGATGACAGAACCTGTTGTCATCTTTTGTCCCAGCCTCTTATGACTCCACCAAATCAACAAGAGGTTGTCATCAACCTCATCATAACCAAGGATCAGGAAGAGCTGCAGCCTAGATGAGCACAGTGTCTCCTTTAACAAGGCAAGGGGCGTATTTTTCTCTATTTCAAACATCCTGTCCTTGACTAGTAGGCTGCTCTCACCATCTCCCTCGAAGGTTCCTTCCTTGTCAAAAGAAGGTTACCTCCAGCTGCCCAGATTGAACCAACCAACTCTCTTGTGCCCAGCTGAACAATTATTCTGGACTTAAATGTGCATTTCAGCCAACCTGGTAGTCACCCACAGAGAGGGTGCTTTTGTAAGTTGCCTAAATGTGATAATTTCTTTCCAAGCCTCAGCCTTCAACACACGTAATAGGAAATCACAGAAAGAGTACGTTGAGGAGCGTGGACCAGAGATCCTCCAGGATCTCAGGTTATTTCTACAATACAGCAGTTAGGTGGGTCTTCAACATCTTTTCCGCTTAAGGGCCTCTGGTGACCCACATCCCACTACTTCCCTGACCATTTTGTCACTGAACAGATCAAAATCATGGTAAGTGTAAAGTGAAATAATTTATGCAAAGTACTCTGTAAAGTACCTAATACAAAGCAAAAGCACTCCTCTCTACCTATTAGAAAGTGCTTCCTTATAGTAAGCTTAATTCTGCGTCTTGCTGGCTTCCACCCTGAATTCCAACCCATCCTGATGCTCCTTTCTGGGGCTAGACAGAACAAACCTGATCATTTTCTACCTCAGCGCCTTGCAGATGTTTGAAGACAGCACCGCCCGCCCCATTCACTCTCTCACCCTGATTCACCGCAAGACTGCTCTCCACCCATTCAAATTTCATCTTCCCGCATACAGACAGTTTAAAGTTGGCCTTGCTTTCCACAAAATCGTGGTATTTGTCACTGGAGGCTACCACTCTGTGCCTCGAGAGTTGAGCCAACAGAAGGGCACTTATCCTGTGGCCTTCAGCCCCTGTGTCGCACTTGGAGGAAAGGAGCACCTCAGGGTGGTGTTGAAGTGCCCTGCCGCCCTAGGTCGGGGCCCGCAGCGTAGAGAACAGCTTTCTGCTGCCAATGGCAGCTTCCTCACGCACTGCCTTCGGCTCCTCATCCCGCCTCCTCTCTTCATTTCACCATCGTCCCCAGGGAAAATGCAACAAAATTTTCCCCTCATGTCCCTAAATCCGTGAGCTGCTTTGGTGACCCATTTAAACTGGCCGTCGGGCCATGGGTAGCGCCAAGCAGGCGTCCTCTTTCATCCCCCTACCCTAGCGTGCTCCAGCCCGCCTTGTCAGAGTACTAGATTAGCCCAGGTCTCTGACCCTTTCCCAGAGCTGGTGGCAAAATTGAGACGTCCCCTGGCGGCGCAGGCACAGCTTCGGCAGGGAGATGGTAGCGGGAGTTACCTTTCCTGTGGCGAGTGGCAGTGCTTCGTCGGACGACTGGACCAGCAAGTGGGTGGTTCCGCACCTCTTCGGCGCTCTCTGGGCCATGCTGTGGCACAGGGCGGTCAAAGTTGCGGACTGCAGGCCGGCTAGAGGTCCTGAGTCTCACGTAGCCGGGAGTGGAAGCGACCCACTGCAGGGCTGCCTGGCTAGCGGGCAGGCTGTCGGGTGGCAGCTTGTAGGGCGGCGGCTTCGGAGGGTGCACCACTGCGGCGGAGCGCCGCTGCCCGCCGCCTAGCCAGCCGGAGCGAAAGAGCTGCTACGTGGCTTCAATCGTCCCCGGCCCACTGCCGCACCCCGCGGGGGGTGTGGGGGCGCCTCCCTCAGCAGGTCATGGGCACCTCTGGGAGAGCTGGCGGAGGTGCATGGGAAACTGCGAGAAGTGGCTTGGATGGATCCAGGAAAAAGGAGGCCTAGGGCTAGGGGCCGAGGAGCTCTTAATTCCACCAAGCCACTCGTGGTCGCTGCCTCTAGCCAGCAACTGGCCGTCGGGGCGGCGAGTTCTGCGGGTCACAATTGGCGGAAGACGGAGCAGATGAGGCAAACGAAGGTGGGAGGGGCCCCAATTCCTAAGTTCGGGTTGAAACTCCAGCCTGCCAGAAGTAGGCTGGCCAAAGGCAGACGCCTACTCCCTCACGCGCTTCCTAGACGCGGACTGGGACAACTTCGAGACTGGGCGGGCGGGGCGCGAGGGGTAGAGGTGGTGGCGCTCAAGCTAGGGCTCTCGACTGCAAAGGCTGGTTGATCTCGCCGCCGGCTAATGGCCGCCCCTCGCTGCCTACTCAGATCGCGTATCCTGGCTTGGTCCGCCAAGCTACAACTTGCTACCCAAACATTTCATCGGCCTAATTGCTGGGCTCCTGGGAGTAAATCGCCGAGAGCCCGGACACCCGAGCGCTCCGCGGAGTACCACACCGTCGCTTCGGGCCCTGCCTCACACCAGGCTTGGGAGGCGGGGCAGGGTGGAAAGGAAAGGCGCGACCAACGTCGACAACCTTTTTCCTGTATCCATTCAATCCACTCCTAGCAGTTTCCCGGTGATTGCAACACCCCCAGGAGGGCAGATTCCTCACATGTTAATCACAGTGTGAATTTTTAAGCACCCCTCCCCACCCTTTTAATTAGCACGATAATCAAATGCTTCCGAGCAACTAGCTTGGGGCGGTTGAGGAAAGACCCAGCTGAGTTACGGTGGTCAGGGAAACTTGAATGGTACTTTCCCTCTTGCCAGGTGTGTACGAGGACTAAGAACATCTGCCTCTTTCAGGGTATGCTTTCTGAGCGATCAACCCTGCATTTGACCCCTGTTCCTGAAGTGGAAAGGACTGACGTGAGAATTTTCCAGGAAGGCTTAATGGACACACACAACTGTTTTGAAATAGACAAATTAGGCTAATCAACCCGGCCATTGTGCTAATAAATTTGTAAAACATGCCAGGAAAAGAAAGCCACACAAATCACTTCAGCACTCCTTAAAAATATCCTTGTACAATGGAGGCAGTTGTAAGAGGCAGCACTCCCCTGATAAGACCCTCGAAATCCAACCTGAAGACAGAAAAGCCACCATTCCTAACAAATGAATGGACTCGAACAAGTTTATTCTGTAAAGTTGCAACTGACAAGCCAGCTAGGCTAGGACTGGCTTCTAGGATAGCCCGGTCAGTGTCATGCAAAAATCAGACTTGGGGCTTCCCTCACATCTCATTCCACCTTCTCCTTTTCCACCTCTCATTGCCTCCTCCTGCTCCTAGTCTTCCTGCCAGGGTATGTAATAGTTGACGGGAGACTTTAGAGGACATAACCAACTCAAAACTGGGAGGAAAACCTTGAGCAGGTCACTTCGTCACCTTGGAGCCTCAGTATTCCTGTCAAATCGCCACAAGAAGAAGAGTTCCCTCAGTATTTCAGAAAGGATTCAATGGGATGATATATGTATGACCCATAACAAGGGCTCTGTAAATATGTATTTTACTTCCTCTCCCCAAATGAAACAAAAATAGTCCCAGATGCCCTATGAAAATCCTTGACCCATTACCCTTGCTGCAGGCAGAGCCAGATAGCCAGTGGTTAACCAGACTCTTAACGGAAAAGACCTGGCCTCCTGCTTTAGAAGCAGGCTTCCGCCGGGCGCGGTGGCTCACACCTGTAATCCCAGCACTTTGGGAGGTCGAGGCGGGTGGATCACGAGGTCAAGAGATCGAGACCATCCTGGTCAACATGGTGAAACCCCGTCTCTACTAAAAATACAAAAATTAGCTGGACATGGTGGCACGTGCCTGTAGTCCCAGCTACTCGGGAGGCTGAGGCAGGAGAATTGCTTGAACCCGGGAGGCGGAGATTGCGGTGAGCCGAGATCGTGCCATTGCACTCCAGCCTGGGTAACAAGAGCGAAACTCCGTCTCAAAAAAAAAAAAAAAAAAAAAAAAGAAGCAGGCTCCTTTACTCTACCACCCAAGGCCTGTCCTGATGAGCTCAGATTAGAGACTTTCAAAACAAGGACCAGTTCTTCCTATACACTATATGGAGAGACAGGGACACTGTTGACAATATAGACAAGAACGCATATTTTGATTGCTATAATTATTCCTCTTTATCATAACGACGATGAAAACAATAATTAATACTCTCTGTGCTGGTTAACAGCCTCTGTAGAGGGGAAAGGGACAATAATGGATGTAGGGGGATTAAACCTTTCTGAGATAGACCTTTCTAGGTTCTGCCTGTATGAAAACACAATCCCAGAAACCTCGATCACGGAAACTTACCTCATCTGACTGCTTGCCTCCTAAAAGGCTATCACCATAAGGAATATCCTCGTGTTTCAAGCTTCCCAGGAAAAGACAGCCATTCAAGAGATAAACAAATACTCACTGGACACCTGTGCCAGGAAACAACCTGGCTAGTTCCCATGAGTGACACACAGATGGAAAAGGCCCACACTTACTCTCAAGGAACTCTTATCGGTCAATGGAGAGAAAGCAAATAAGAAGCATCCCACCTAGCATCTTCTGTCTCTCATTGTCCAATAATAGCCATAAAACTGTGGACTAACATTTGGCAATCAAATTTCCACTACACATTTTTCCTGTCAAAAGCCAGGTGATGTATACATCCTGTATCCTCAAACCTTTCACTGAAGCCTGATTAATATTTGACAGTTCACTGGCTACCAACTTCCCCAGCTATGTACAGTAGAGTTGGCTAGTATTACTCATGAGCGGTTGAGGACAATACTGAATAGATCTTGGTCTTGTTTCTGAACTCCATATGGGCCAGTTGGTGTTATTAAGAGAAAAACCTTAGCCCCAGTTCCCACTCTCATTCAGCCAGTTGCCTCCCAGATCTGTACCTGTGTCTTCCACCTTTCCCTAAGCCTTTAAGCTTTTATACCTTTTGCAGTAGACTGAATAATATCTCCCCAAAGATGAGCATGTCCTGATTCCTGGGACATGTGAATATGTTACTGTACATGGCAAAGGGACTTTGCAGATGTGATTACATTTAGGATTTTTAGATTAGAAGATTATCCCGGGCCGGGCGCGGTGGCTCACGCCTGTAATCCCAGCACTTTGGGAGGCCGAGGCAGGCGGATCACGAGGTCAAGAGATCGAGACCATCCTGGTCAACATGGTGAAACCCCGTCTCTACTAAAAATACAAAAAAATTAGCTGGGCGTGGTGGCGCGCACCTGTAGTCCCAGCTACTTGGGGGGCTGAGGCAGGAGAATTGCTTGAACCCGGGCAGTGGAGGTTGCAGTGAGCCGAGGTGACGCCACTGCACTCCAGCCTGGCGCCTGGTGACGGAGTGAGACTCTGTCTCAAAAAAAAAAAAAAAAAAAAAAAAAAGAAGATTATCCTGGATTAATGGGCCCTAAAGGCATTCAGATTCAGATGTACCCTTATAAGAGATGGAGATTCTACACATATGGCAGAAAGGGTGATGGGAAGATGGTACAGAGAGAAATTTGAAGATACTGATCTTGAAGATTGGACTGATAAGGCCAGAAACCAAGGAATGTAAACTGCCATCAGAAGCTGGAAGAGGGAAGGAATGAATTCTCCCCAAGAGCCTCCAGAAGGAACAGTCCTGCCAACATCTTGATTTTTATCCCTATAAAACTAATATTGGACTTTTGACCTCCAGAACTGTGAGATAATAAATTTGCATTATTATTTTTTTATTTTTTATTTTTTATTGCATTTTAGGTTTTGGGGTACATGTGAAGAACATGCAAGATTGTTGCATAGGTACACACATGGCAGTGTGATTTGCTGCCTTCCTCCCCATCACCTATATCTGGCATTTCTCCCCATACTATCTCTCCCCAACTCCCACCCCCCACTGTCCCTCCCCTTTTCCCCCCCGACATACCCCAGTGTGTGATGCTCCCCTCCCTGTGTCCATGTGTTCACATTGTTCAACACCCGCCTATGAGTGAGAACACGTGGTGTTTGATTTTCTGTTCTTGTGTCAGTTTGCTGAGAATGATGGTTTCCAGGTTCATCCATGTTCCTACAAAGGACACGAACTCATCGTTTTTGATGGCTGCATAATATTCCATGGTATATATGTGC